>JAODAL010007135.1:0-127709 GCA_025379985.1 Phyllomedusa bahiana
CTGTAGAGAAGGCTACAACCGCCATCCTGCATACATTCACAATAAAAGGGTTTTAAAACAAAAAAATTCAAAATTGGTTGAATATTCATCTTAAATTTACCCCCTGATCACAGTGTCTGGGGCATTGTATGTTGAAAGCACACTCAAGATACAAGTCCCAGGAAAGAGCATTCCCCGGTGAAGATATTGTAATTCTGAACCATTGTAATTTGAGGGACTCCTGAAATAGGTATAAAGAAAACACCATGGTAGAAAAATGGTTTTTCTTTATAAGCAATAATTCATCAAAGCTTTATATACCCTTTTATGAAATCTGGCTACATCTCTTGGAACAGAAACAGAAATATCTTCCATTGTTTAATTCAAATGTACAATTATAAAATGTACATTTTATCCAATCTGCTCCTGTAAAAAAAAAATTAACAAGCAGTAGATAAATACTAGCACAGGACATCTGGAAAAGATAACATTTTACTTAGATAAGTATAAATTAAGTTATTCATCAAGGATTTTTTTTCTGGTAACATATGAGACTCACAATAAATTTGCTCCACACAATAGAAATTAGTTGTAGTTTTGTGCGGTAATCTAACCTCATTTTTTTTCAATGGAAGTCTGAAGCTGCAGACTGGTGTATGTAACCGGCAGAGAAAGCGAGATCAGCATAAAGATATCTTTTGGTATTGCTGGCTGCCCTAGTATCTGTGGGAACATTTTCTTATGTATTCTCCTGTAAAACATCACGAAATGTGACTCGTGAGATCTGAATTAAAGCAGTACACGGGCCCTTATGTGAAATGATTTCTATGCCACAATCATAAATGATGCAAAGGTCCATTCAGGCTTCTTTTATACATCATCTTCATGAATGTGCTGCTGCCAGGAGCTCAATTATTTAAATTTCCCCATCAGCTTCACTTTAGTAGAGGTCGACTGAAGTTGTAAGGGACATGGTCCTTCATCGCAAGTCCATAGTCCTAGCGATTGGCGGGAGTCTCATGAATAAGTCAACCCTTTGAATTTTCTAGATTTCTGCACTGAATACTAAAAAAATGTAGTCTTATTGTTATCCAAGTCATGACTATAGACAAACACTATCTAGGACAAGAAAAAATTTTCTACCTATTTAGTATAATGTTAGTACAGGTATACCCCTTTATCCAACGGGGTTACTTTCCAGAAAAGTCTGATGGATAACGAAACAATGGATAACGAGGCAGAAAAACAAAAACTACTGTACAGTACATTATAGTGTAATAATGTAACAAGGCATAAAGAATATTGTAAGTAGGATACAGTAAAAGATGAGGTGCCTTTATGGCACCAACTAAAGTAGCTGCAGTGAATAAGGGATGGTTGTATACTCATGGATATTGAATATGAAATGTTGTATCTGAAGCAAAACGATGGATAACGAGGTTTTTTGCAAAATTGATGGTGATGTAACTGTGAAATGATGGATACCGAAGCGTTGGATATATTACTGTACTGGGTTCACATGTTGTGTTTTTCTTGTGCTTCTCAATGGCATAAAAAACACAAGCAATTAGAAACGCAAGTGTTTTTGTACAAATCCGAAATTAGGGGGACATGTATGATCGGAGTTTTCGCTTGTTTTCTGGCGTATCATGCGACTCTCTGTGCCGGCTCTGCTGTCAGACGCACCTCCTCAATGTGTTAGGCGCATTAGGCACAAGGTTCGCCACTTTCTAATGCGCCTAACATGAAGGGGCGTGCGGTGGGCGTTCTGGGGCGGGACGCAGCACATTCGAAGACACCGACGCATGTGTGAATGCGGGTCGGCAAAGTAAGGCGCATTATAGCTCCGACAGGCAGACCAATTTCAATGTGGTCTGTCTGCTGGAGGCGTCGAAGTTTGCCCCGCATTTATGAGCGCACCTCGGCGCCGACATACATCAGGTGCAGTTTTCACGGAAAAAAACGTGAAAACAGGCGCTTCGACGTGCCGATTTTCATACATGTCCCCCTTAGAGTTAATTACAAAAACACCCACACTAAAGAAAACAAATGTATTTTCTAAAAAAAACAAACCCCAAAACATGCTTTTTTATGCATTTTTTAAATGCTTGTGTTCTCTACATGCATTTTGATGCAGTATCACAATGTATGAACCAAGCCCAAACTATAACCTTTAATATAAACAGCTAAAGATAGGCTTATTTGCTACAGAAAAGACATATCCATAATCTTCGCCTACCATGGAGATTAAGCCTACCTACAAACGGAGCAACCGCCACATTAAGGTCGACCCTGACCAGGAACATCACCCTGGTAATACCCTATTGTATTCCTAGGCCACATAGTGGGAGACTAAGCAATAGAAAAAGAAAAAATATTCCAAAATATATGAATATACCAATATATAGAGCTGAACCACCCTTAAAGGGATGTTACCACCGTGGACTTTGATGGCATATCAATAGAATATGCCATCAAAGTATGATAGGTGCGGGTCCCAGCAATTGTCTCGGGAAGAAAGAGCCCTTAAAGTGTCAGTTCAGATCGGACAGCCGGTTGCACTTGTGCTCATCTCTCCATTCTGTTCTATGGGAGTTCCAAGCAGAGCCAAACACAGAGCTCACCTATACTCGGAACTCCCACAGAACAGAATGGAGAGATTGGTCAGTCTACGGAGGTGCTAAATGAATACAGTGGCTCATGCGGATTGATAAATTTAGTTGTGTCACAATGCTGTAACATTTTGTTACATTGTAAGTCATACCTACTTTCTTAAAGAAACACCCTCAGCTTTGCCACACCTTCTTGTCAGTTTAGCTGCGCAAAGTGTTTAAAATCTACTTAATAAACTGGCCTAAAATAAGAGGTGGCAAAATATATTGCTGCAAACACATTGGTAAATCTGGCCCAATTTGCTTAATTTCAGAGCACAAATTAAATTGTTTTGGTCTGTAATTGTGAGTTAAATACACATTATATTAATAATTAATTCAGAAATCCAGGAAATTCCATTTTTTTGCAATTGTATATCTGAATGATATAAAGAAATGCCCTTATCTCGTAACTGCATGTACAGAATGTGATAGCTAACGCCAGTGATTGGCTACAGTGTTATGTGAGCAATATGATAAGTGTGATCATCGATCAGGTCCACCGAGTAACACCAAAACAGCGGCACTGGAGTGGCTAAGTACAATTTTTTTAATTTCATGATACTGGTGGGCCGTAGGAGAGTCTTGAAAAATGTTGGAGAACCCCTTTAATGGGAGACATTACCAGTTTTGCAGTTTAGAGCCATTGAATTGAGCAGAGAAGAGCTGCAATACCAGCTGCAACCTGTTAATAGTTGTAACACTGTTTTTAGCAAAAAAAAAAAAACCAGCCGTGCTCTGGTAAGTCCATAGTTTAAAGAATTCTAGCAGACTATGGGCGACATGTATGAATCTCGCCGGGTCGAGCCGCCGTTTTCCGCCAGTTTCCTGGTGGAATCTGCACCTGATTTATGTCGGGGGCGGGTCGCGCTCATACATATCATGTAAAGTCCGCCGCGCCTCGGGCGCAGTGCGGGGAATGAGGCGAAGTGCGGCGCTGCGTCGGAGATTGTCCGCTGGAGGTAGTGCGATCATACATGCGGGGAAAAGTCCGCTGCGCCTTGCCAGTGTGTGGGGCACAGTGCAGGACATGGGCGCAGTGCGGACTTAGGCGCCGTGCGGGCTGCGCCGAAAATCTGTTCCCGATCGAGACAGGCCCGGAGCGGCGAGAAATCATTCCAATGTCGGGGCGGAGTAAAATCCCAAAATCGCCTTTATAAAGGCGTTCTACAATTTTCAGGAAAAGAGCTGAAACATTAAAAATAAAAATTTAAACAAAAAACAAAATCATTTTTCCCAAATATCCAAAGTCAAGAATTAGGATGGGGGGAAAAGGGCCCGGGAAAAATACAGTAATTCAAATTCAAAAAAGCATTCTTTTGGTGGGTTTTTAAACCCAGCCAATCAGAATAGGAGCGACACGAATTTTAAAAAACCAAAAGGGGGGCGGGATTGACCAATCAGTATCCCCGGGGGGACTTTTTTCAAAATACAGAAAAAAATGTAAAAACCTGATTGCTGAGAAAGGGGGGGCTTCGCAATCTCAGCCAATCAGAATAGGACACAAAGTCCCTTTCTAGCCAGGGAGAAGTGTAACCAAATTCCAAATCCAGGGGGGGGAAAAATTAAAAAATAAGAAAAAAAGACAAAAAAAGGGAGCTTATTGGCTGACTGGGGGTCTCGGCTAGCTCAGCCAATCAAGCGCACACTTCTCCCTTATACTCAAGGGAGAAGACGCACTCAAATCTCGGCGCTCAGCGCCGCGGGGCATGGAATTTAAAAAAAAAATTTAATTTTTTGGAAAATTTTAAAAAAAAAAAATTTTTTGTTTGGTTGTTTGGGGGTGGGGGGGAAAAAAAAAAAAATAAAAAGAATTCCGGGGAAAGGGCCCGTAATTCCCAAAATTTTCCCCCCAAACTTTTTCATTGGGCGCATAAACCACCAATTGAATAAGGGGACCATGTCCCCTTCGCCCATGGAGGAAAATTTACCAATCCCAAAAAAGGACACAGTGGCCCATTCTAAACCTAAAGGGGAAAAAAAGGAACCCCAAACAAATTTAAAGGGGGAAGTCCCAAAAAAAAAGTAAAAAGGCCAAACGACTAATTTTGAAAACAGCGGGGGGGTTTGCCAGCTTATCCAATCAACCCGAGCTGCTTTCCTCATAGATTCTATGGGGGGCGAAATTTTTTTAAAAAACCCGTAATTTGGGCCCAAAGGGGAAACGAAACCCCCCTCCCCATGGGTTTTTTAATGCAATCTGGTTTAAAAAAAGTACAGGCCCCAAAAACAAATTTAACCACAGAAGTTGGCCGATGTGTATATTTCAACAATAAATAATATGTGGGTTTCCCAAAAAAAAAAAAAAAAGGGCCATAAAATCATGTTTATTTTTTTTATTTTTTTTAGCCAAGGATCAATATTTTGGGGGAAACGAAAATAAAGAAATAACATGATTTTTTTTGATTCAAAAACTTTATTTCTTTACCACATATTAGTAAATTTCCCTTTTTTATACACAAACGGGAAACTTTTGATTTTTATAATTTGATTTCCCGGCATGTACATTTTATTAAACCCAAATTTCATTTGAAAAACCCCAAGGGGCGTCGCTCGCTCTCCCCCCCTTGGGCCAAAATTTCGGGGCCTCTTTTTTAAAATTTTGATTCCCCAAAGAAAAAACTATGAAAAATCAGCTTTGCCTCTATTGGGGAAACTGGACGAGCCCCCGCTGCTTCAACCAAACGCTCGTTTCCCTTTTTAAATGTAATTTTTTAACTGGCCCACCTTTGAATATGAAATTTGGGCCCTTTTTTTCCCCTAGGATAGAAAAGGCCCTGTCGCTCCTATCTGATTGGTCAATTCTCCTCCCCCGGGTGTTTAATTTGGAAAATTGTGCTCCTATTCTGATTGGGGGGTTTAGGCCGACCAATTTAAATAGCTTTTACAAATTTGAATTACTTCCCTTTTCCCCGGGAATTTTCTCTATGGGAAAACCCTAAAGGGACGCCCCGGGCCCCGGGGACGACGCGTGTTTCGGTTTTTAATGCTTTATTTTTAAAAAATGTTTGGGTCTTTATCTGAAATGTTTTTTCCCTGTATAAAAAAAATTTTTGTTGTTAATACTTCATGCCGCGCGGCCTAAACGCCGAGATTTGAGTGGGGGCTTTATCTCTCCAAAAATATTAAAGGGAGAATTTGCCGCGCTCGATTTTGGGTAGCTAAACCGGAACCCCGCTACTCAGCCAATCAGCTCTTTTTTAAGCATTTTTACGTATTTTGGGAAATTTTCCCCCCTGGAAATTTTGATTGGCTACACTTCTCCCTAGGCTAGAATGGGAAATTTGGGCGGTCCTATTCTGATTTGGGGACTACCGAAAACCCCCCCTAGGCCCGCCAATCACTCTTTTCAGCATTTTTAAAATGATTTTTTAAATCCCGCCGGGGTTTTGATTTTGGGGGAAATTTTTCCCCATACTTTAATGGGGTTTACTTCGCTCCCATTCGAAGGGCCCGGTTTTTTGCCGACCAATGAAATAGGTTTTCAATTTTTTAATTACGTCCCTTTCCCCGGGAATTTTTCAATATCATATTTTTTGAATTGCGCCTTTTAAAGGTTTGGAAAATGAGGTTTTTTTTTTTTAAGTGGGGATTTTTTTACGTGGCCCCTCTCTTTTTACAATTTTTTCCCCCTTTATAAAGGCATTTTTTCCTATTCAGAAATCCGTTTTCAAAGGAGCAAGCGCCCCCCGATTTTTGTCGCGACTTCGATCCCTTCCCGCATTTCCCCATCCTGCCCTTCCCCTTTCCCCTGCCGGGGGATTTAGACCAAAAAAAAAAACCGGTCGCTTGTCCCGGAGCGGGCCGACGCCGCATTTGGGGACCGCCCATGGGGGCCAAAGCCCCCAACTAAACGGCGCGCCGCGTCCCCCCCGGGAAACCTACAAACCGCCCAAAGGCCCCCCCCCACCTTGCCCGCCCCTTCATGCGGACCGCAGCCCCAAAAATGGCGAACGCTGCGTCCGACAGCGGGATTCGGGGTTGGGGGGCCCCAGTGTAAAAGCCAGAAAATAGGGGTAAACCCGTTTCATACATGTTGCCCTATATTTTTAAAAAATTTTTAATCCATAAAATTCAAAATTGTATGCCTGGGAGTCATGTTTTCCCGGGCTGGGACAGTACTCCTTGGGGCCCGAAGATAAAATATGAAATATTCTAGGAACAGAAGTTGTGGGGAAAAAAGGGTTTAAAAAGTGTTTTAATTTTTCCCTTTTTCCCAATCTGCACCCAGTACAAACATACGATATCAGTGCCAGTCCCGGAGAGGGGGAAAAGGGAAGGGAAAAACCTCAACACATTGGCACAACGGGGATGGTGGGAAGACATTGTGTTTCTAGCCCTGGATTTTGGGAAAAGGAAAAAAATTGTTAAATGAACTCTGTTACCAGAGAGAATCTTTACTCTTGGGGCTTTTAGATCTTAAAGTGCTTCTCATTATATTCATACCAAACATTAAGAAAAAAACTGCTAATATCTCTTTTAAAATTAAAATACCAATTTCTGCTTCTGGGAATGGGTTCAGTCTCCTTCCACCTCTGGCAGTTGA
Organism: Phyllomedusa bahiana; assembly: GCA_025379985.1. Lineage (NCBI taxonomy): Eukaryota > Metazoa > Chordata > Amphibia > Anura > Hylidae > Phyllomedusa > Phyllomedusa bahiana. Next base: position 7,177 of record JAODAL010007135.1, read on the forward strand.
CTGTAGAGATCCTTCTTACCTTCCATTCTAGCTTTGCAAGCCTGTTCAGCTGGGAGAAAGGAGCCCTGTTACTGATGTAACATGAGACCAAGGGGTGCCGGTGTAGGTGTGCGGAGTGATGGTGGTTGGGGCCTACCAGTGTTGGCATGCCGGGATATGTAGTGTAGCTTAGTTACACCATATTACCATTATTCCTTTCTTTAAGTTCTTCTGGCCTGTAGCATACCTCTTTTTGAAACCAAGCAGGAGTAGACTTTCCACATTCCCTGCCCGCAGTTGTTCTGCAGCCTACCCAGTTCCATTGGCATTCTTCCAGGAACTTCCAGCCATCGCAGATCAGGGATCCCTATATAACCCACTCCCCATGGACCCAGTGTTTGCTACTAGATTTGCATTTCTCCCTCTCTCCCTCTCTTATTTACTCTTTATTTATCCTTTCCAAGTCTGTGAGTAAATCCCTAGGTCTACTGTGTTGGGCTGCCTGCTTCTGGTCCACAGCCGGTTTATGGCCAGATGATCTCTATGCTGGAACAACTTCAAACTCTGATTCTTAACTTCTGACTAGCAAGTAACAACTGAATTGTCTGACCTAAGATGGCTGCTTATATACCTAGCCCACCTCCTCTCCCTGATAGGCTAGACTTTATAATTTAGGCTTACCCTTACAGTGGCAATGCCCAGTAATGTGACTCAACTTTTCATAATAATAATAATAATAATAATAATAATAATAATAATAATAATAATAATAACAACAGGAACAAAACAATCAGTCTCCAACTGGAGTTAGCGCAGCATCTTGTTACAGTCCATACCTAGCACAGGCAGGTGGCTTAGCTTCAGCCAAATAAACATATTGCAACATATGAATTTGTGGTGTGGTTTGCGTTCACAATCAGGGTAGCACCACAGCGTCCTGGAGCTCCTTTCCAAGTTCCCAACTGCAGCACTCTGTGGAGGGAAATGGCAACAGAATCCTCAGGTTACACTCCTCACCTGAGGTCTGCAGCTAGCAGGCTTTTAAAGGCCTCAAAGAGGTCCAGAGAAAACCTGGACCAGACCGTGGGAACGGCCTCCCACCCTCGCTACAGCCATCCCAGAAATGGAGCCCATGAAAGCTGCATAGCAGCTATACTACCTACACAAACGAGCCAGTGACTTAACATCACTAACTAACCCGCTCCTTTTCTCTACCGAGCTCCTTGTACTGCAGTGGCACATAGATAGCAGTTCTTGATGCTGCTGCTTGGCTACATGTAACACCTGGGTCGTCCTGATGGACTGTCCAGCGTGACAACCCTGATACCTTGATATGCCATATAGCACTCCCCTTGGCACATATTTATCATCCACAATTTTTCCTAGCGGTGCCTACACTATGTTAAGCAGATATTCTAGGTTAAAGAGAACCTGTCACGTAGTTTTTGCCCCCCTGGCTGAGGGCAGCACAAGCTTGTGTCAGACCTGCTGTTTCCAGCGCTGTGTCCCTTATTCTGTAAGATGCTGTAGTTTTCATGTATTTAATGCTCAAATCTTCAGTTTTCAGCCAGAAGAGTCATTCGAAGAGTCATTGAGAGTGTCAATTTTTTCAAACCCCGCCCATATGAGGCTAGCCCCACCCACCTCAACTGATAAACCTGTTACATTGAATAGGCAGAAACATGTGAATAACTGTCAGTGGGCGGAGCTGGCCTTTGGTGGGTGGGGCTAACACCTACTCATGAATAAGATTTGAGTGGTAAATGCTCTAAAACTCCAGCATCTTACAGAAGGAGCTCGGTGGAGAAAAGGAGCAGGTTAGTTAGTGATGTTAAGTCATAACCTATGTGACAGGTTCCCTTTAAGCAGTATAATAAATTCACTATGCTAAAAATTGGAAAATGAAAGTTAATGCAAACATTTTTTTGATGTTATGCTTAATTTTTTGCATAGTATTGCATTCCTTAACAGAAATAGGGAAAACTATTCTCTAATGGTTTCGTTCTGTAGTATAATGATGAAGTTGGGGTGAGATGGAACCCTGATGGAATCAGATGTGCACCGCTTAGGAGCTGGGGACCACATTTGGCCCTCAATGCCATTCTATGCTGCCCCCAACCACAGAAATGCATGTGGCTATCAACTAAATCTCAATAAGCTATAGACTGAGGTGTGGACACTTCATGGCAGCCCCAATCCTTCTTCCTTGCACTGACATAGATATTAGTGCAAGGCATAAAATATACAAGAGTGCCCCCTAATGGTTGCTCACATGTAGAGTCCATGTCAGAATAAGATGAGATGTCGCCGCACTGTAAAAGGGACATTAAAGTACTGATCCAACATGGAAGTGAGGCTGTGGCTGCGCATGTGACCCACGGCCATCATTATAGGTTAAGATAACTGCGAAGAGCGTAGCTGTAGCAACAGATGTAGCACGGGCCCAATTTTCTTAACTGAACCCCAGCTAGTTAGAAATGGATGTTCTTAAAGTGTTAGATAGGAATTGAGGGTATTGCATGTAGTACAATACACCAAAGTGGCCTTCAGACGAGAAAATTATATACACTCCTACTATAGATACTTTATAAAACAGGCCTCCTCCTTAATAATTGGGAAATCGACTACACCATTTAGTTACCAGTTTCCTATCTGTATCAGTGATGCCGGGGAGGGGCACCATCAGGGCAGTATTGACAATATTCCAGTCAAGGGTCCTGATCAAAAAAGAGGGGCCATCTGATATAATACAAGATAGGGAATGGTAATAGGCAGGAAGACCCAGTTGCTGTGGCTATAAGGGGCCTGGAAATTACTGATGGAAGCCTAATGATGAGAGATGCCATAATAAATATGATATAGAAAGTAGAAAAAATATCACAAAACCTTTATTTTCCACTGCTCCATAATGTTGTGTAAATGGCGATCCTCTACTTTTCTAGAAAAAAAACCCAACCTATAGTTAACTCTAGCAACTAAAAGTGCTGACAGGGGAAACGAGAAAAACGTGAGCATTATTCGTTATCTACTAATTAACTGCAAAGTTCAATGATATTTAAATACATACAGCAAGCATTGTTGTGGATAACACATCAAATCTGCAGTTTTACATTTCTTACAATCCCATTGTATTTTGCACAAGGGACGAATAGAGATCTGATCACACAGTAAGAAGTTCACACAGCCTGGTAGAGGCGATGTAGTAAAATAATATGGCAATATGTGATCACTGTGTGCATCATCCCTGCTCTGTGACCTCACTGTGTACATCATCCCTGCACTGTGACATCACTGTGTACATCATCCCGGCACTGTGACATCACTGTGTACATCATCCCTGCACTGTGACATCACTGTGTACATCATCCCTGCACTGTGACATCACTGTGACCATCATCCCTGCACTGTGACATCACTGTGTACATCATCCCTGCCCTGTGACATCACTGTGTACATCATCCCTGCACTATGACAGCATTGTGTACATCATCCCTGCCCTGTGACATCACTGTGTACATCATCCCTGCACTTTGACATCACTGTGTTCATCATCCCTGCACTGTGACATCACTGTGTACATCATCCCTGCACTTTGACATCATTGTGTACATCATTCCGGCACTGTGACATCACTGTGTACATCATCCCTGCACTGTGACATCACTGTGTACATCATCCCTGCCCGGTGACATCACTGTGTACATCATCCTTGCCCTGTGACATCACTGTGTACATCATCCCTGCACTATGACATCACTGTGTACATCATCCCTGCCCTGTGACATCACTGTGTACATCATCCCTGCACTTTGACATAACTGTGTACTTCATCCCTGCCCTGTGACATCTCTGTGTACATCATCCCTGCACTGTGACATCACTGTGTACATCATCCCTGCACTGTGACATCACTGTGTACATCATCCCGGCACTGTGACATCACTGTGTACATCATCCTTGCCCTGTGACATCACTGTGTACATCATCCCTGCACTATGACAGCATTGTGTACATCATCCCTGCACTGTGACATCACTGTGTACATCATCCCTGCACTGTGACATCACTGTGTGCATCATCCCTGCCCTGTGACATCACTGTGTGCATCATCCTGCACTGTGACATCACTGTGTACATCATCCCTGCCCTGTGACAGCATTGTGTACATCATCCCTGCACTGTGACATCACTGTGTATATCATCCCTGCCCTGTGACATCACTGTGTATATCATCCCTGCACTATGACAGCATTGTGTACATCATCCCTGCCCTGTGACATCACTGTGTGCATCATCCCTATACTGTGACATCACTGTGTACATCATCCCGGCACTGTGACATCACTGTGTACATCATCCCTGCACTGTGATAGCATTGTGTACATCATCCCTGCACTGTGACATCACTGTGTACATCATCCCGGCACTGTGACATCACTGTGTACATCATCCCTGCACTGTGACATCACTGTGTACATCATCCCTGCCCGGTGACATCACTGTGTACATCATCCCTGCACTGTGACATCACTGTGTACATCATCCCTGCCCTGTGACATCACTGTGTACATCATCCCGGCACTGTGACATCACTGTGTACATCATCCATGCCCTGAGACAGCAATGTGTACATCATCCCTGCACTATGACAGCATTGTGTACATCATCCCTGCACTGTGACAACACTGTGTACATCATCCTTGCCCTGTGACATCACTGTGTACATCATCCCTGGACTGTGACATCACTGTGTACATCATCCCGGCACTGTGACATCACTGTGTACATCATCCCTGCACTGATTATCGTAATGACTGGGGTGCATTTCACCCGTATTATTGTGCAGTACGCTCTCAATACGTGGTGAAATGCGTCCCAAAATAAACCGTGTGAACAACATGCAAAGACTGGGAGGGAAGTAGGTTCTGATCACTTTGCACAACTGTATTGGTTCTGACCGTGTCTGGGGATAATGACCTCATTTCTTTCCTCTCACCATCATGTTCTGACTTCATCAATGATTTGTTTGCATAATAACACTAAATGACACAAATGTTCATTCAATCAGTTGATCAAACAAGCACTTCATCACACAGGCCATCATTCTCGTCACGGACAGTTGTTGCTGAACGGTCTAATCAGTATACGCTGCGGATGGATGTTTATATTACGACCTGTCACACACTCTCTGAGCAAGTGTCACCGATGAATATTACATGAGCGTACCGTAAGACGTTAAATATGGCATTTATATTCCTCCGTATACAAATTAACGTGCAGCCGCTACATGGACATACATTCATTTTTATCTCCCTTCATGTAAATTTAGATGGGATCTGAGCAGAGCTATGATTTCTGGCTCCTCTGCGATTCTTCATTAAACAGTCCTATTTACCCAGCGAGCACCACATGAAAATGCCTTATTTGCAATCTCTATCTCAGGGCACACAAGTACTCATGGGTATCATAGCGTGTATATCAGCACCGGGCCGCCTTGTATATCACTCAGATAAATATCGCTTATTCCGCAGTCTTGTATAATTTCATTATTTGTGTTTTCCCTTCTCTGGCATCAACCTCAATCCATAAATCCGTGAATTATGCATCTTTTAACCCCGTCTGTATAGCCGTAGTTTATGCTCAGTTCAGTGAGACTTCCCTATGGTACTAAACAATCCTAATTATTTTCTTTTATATACTCCAGACAGCCATGTAAATATACTGGCTATGATTAATTTAATTAAGAAAACTGGTGCATAATAAAACAAGTAAATTGTAATAGTCAGGATGTTGTAGAGCCGCGCGCAATGCTAGTCTGAGCTGTTTTATCATAAAGCACGGAAATTGCTTAAAGAGGATCTGTCACCTTTGTGACAACGTCTCCTTGTATTCTCTTGTCAAGCAACGAATGATTTAATATTACAGAGAATGAAGGTTTACTTATATTTTCCAGGTCCACACGGGAAAGGCATAGATAAAAGACGTACCTGACAACTTTTGAAAGTGACCTTTAGGAATATTTTGCATAAACACCCCCTTTTACATGACACCCCTGTTTATACACAAGGGCCACACTTATTTATCCAAATGTGTAACAACACTGGACGAAAGTTGATTGAGGAATGTGGCGTAACCCAGCTTTCCTGGATGTTTGATAACCTATCCAGCATCCAAGAAAGCTGGGTGACGCTACATCAATCAGCTGTCCTTAAAGGGGTTGCCTCATCTCAAAGTTTCATAGGATGCATGAATGAAATAATGCTGCTTTGCTCTGTCACTTCCTGGTCAAGCTGTCTGTAATGAGCTCCGTGTATTCAGACCTCTCTGCTTATTAGTCTATATTAAATAAATTACCTTCTCTGAGATCCAGAGAAGCTGTAAACAGTAGATTAATTACTGTCTTTTGTCTCAAAGATCAGATAACACACAAGCTCTCACACTGCTCAACCTGTGTGATGACGTCACTCTCTGCTATCAGATAGAACAAACAGCAGGGAAGAAGGAGTACACAGGTTGGCCTGAGAGCCCTCAGAAGGTGATAAAATCATTTGTAGCTCATTAACAAAAAAAGATGAACAAAGCAATATATTTGGAAAACGTCTTCATTTAGTGTTCCCTACATTTTTAAAGCTATTCTTTATAGTGAGACAACCCCTTTAAGAACCAGTCTAGCTACGGCGTGTTCCCCTTTGCACTAAAATATGTCAGGGCACCATCTCCTGATGCTTTACCCTGGTGCCACAACTAAATAAAGAGCAACTTGACAGCTTTCCTGAGAGTTCAGGAGATCTTCCATCATGATAATTGTATAGGATACATCATTAAAGACATGGCAAGACCTATTATGTATATCTTTCTTATAATTATATATTTTATGTTTTATCATATTTGTTTTACAGTTTTTTTGTTTTAACGTTGTTTTTCCCCTCTATGGGACTACACTGCGCGCTCACATGATCACTTTAAATACATATCTATACTTTACACAACTGCCTTGTATTATGCCTGTTACAGGAAGCATATAAGACCCTGTTAGGCTTCATACGTGGGAGACCCAGTGGCCATTATTCAGCCTCTAACTACCATGTCAACCACCAGGACCATGCAATTGCGTTGTGCCTATGTTTACTACCTAGATCCTAAGACTTTTACTAATCACCATTACTAATCGCAGCATCTCAGGGGTTAACTGGTCAGATTGGAACTAACTCCGTTCCTGGCCAAGTAACGGGAGCCTGTATATGTATATTACAGCCAGCTCCTGCTTTGAATGGGGCCAGCAAAACTTCTGAGCCTGCACCATCCTAAGTGCTGCTCGGAGACGTCCCAACTCTTCTGGAACTCGGGAGGACTCCCGTTGTCTGAAAGTCTCCTGAACGATCCAGGAGAGCTGGCAAGTATGATAACACAACAACTGTGTTCTGGACTGCGCTCGTTTTTCCTCTCCTGCCCGACTCTCTGTAATATAGTAGGATTGGGCAATGGCCATGGTAGGAATGTTTGTTGAGACTTCTAGGCAACTGGGCATGGCCATGTCTAAGTTATGTAACTCAGAGATATGGTTGGTCCCATGTCTACCCTAGACTCTTTAACCCCCCTTGACCTACAATTGGGCTCCATTAGTATAAACTAATGTTTTTCAATATTCCTAAGCCAATTACCCCTTACTTAAAAAATTTTCATCAATGTACACCTAAGGCTATAGTCATACACTATGCTGCCTAAAAACACAGCACGAGTATAGTGTAATGTCTTCACATGTAGTCAGAGGCAGAGGTGCCAATAGGGCAGCATGGGCAGTACTCCTATCAGGGGCCCTAATCAAAAAAGGGGCCCACTGATATGTTAAAAAATAGGAACTAATAATGGATGGGGGCCCCATTTGATTTGGCTGTATGGGGCCCTGAAACGGTTAATAGATGACTGATGGCAGCCCTGGTCAGAGGGTTTAAACCATGTGGCTAAACTGTGTCTTGGCAGATTGAGTATACTTATCACTCATTTAGGCGTCTTTGTGCTAAGACATTCTCTCCTGATATGTTCCTCTGTATCAGCGTGGGCCGGGATAGCAGTGAATATCAGTCACACTGACATGGCTCTTCAAATTGATTATAGAGTATGAATACTCAGGGGGTATTTGTGCAATCAAAAACAGTAGGACTGTCATCTGCCCAGCTGTGCACACATGTCAGTATGGTCCTGTTCAAGGGTAAAGGGATGCACAGTCATTTGACAGTACACAGGCCATGAATATAGATCCAGGCAGCACTTCCAATAAAGCGGTTTTATTTCACATAAATTTTATTTCACCCAAATAAAACCAATTTATTGGAAGTGCTGCCTGGATCTATATTCTTGACATTGAAGAACCCTTGGATGGAGTTTGTAGGCGTGCACCCGTATTTTGTTTCCTGTGGTGCTGCTCTTCTGATTATCTCATTAACCCATTCCCACCACCGCAGCGATTTAGTTTACATTGTAATAGTTTTTTCTCCCCACCTTCCAGAAGTGAGAACGTTTTTATTTTCTCTTCATAGCTGCACGGGGACGTGTATATATACTGTGTGTGTATATATATATAAATGGAATGGAAAAAACTAAACCAATCATGCTTTTTTTAGAGGTTGAGGGCATTTTTATGGAGTTCACTATGTAAATTGATTTTTTTTTATGTTTTGCTACTCTTTTAAAACTTTTCAGACTTTTTAAAAGGAACCTGTCAGATGGTTTGTGCTACCCTATCTGACAGCAGAATGTGATAGAGAGGGAAAAAGCGGAGATATACACTCACCGGCCACTTTATTAGGTACACCATGCTAGTAACGTGTTGGACCCCCTTTTGCCTTCAGAACTGCCTCAATTCTTCGTGGCATAGATTCCACAAGGTGTTGCAACGATGCTCAATTGGTACCAAGGGGCCCAAAGAGTGCCAAGAAAATATCCCCACACCATGACACCCACCACCAACCAGCCTGAACCGTTGATACAAGGCAGGATGGATCCATGCTTTCATGTTGTTGACGCCAAATTCTGACCCTACCATCCGAATGTCGCAGCAGAAATCGAGACTCATCAGACCAGGCAACGTTTTTCCAATCTTCTACTGTCCAATTTAGATGAGCTTGGGCAAATTGGAGCCTCAGTTTCCTGTTCTTAGCTGAAAGGAGTGGCACCCGGTGTGGTCTTCTGCTGCTGTAGCCCATCTGCCTCAAAGTTCGCCGTACTGTGCGTTCAGAGATGCTCTTCTGCCTACCTTGGGTTGTAACGGTGGCTATTTGAGTCACTGTTGCCTTTCTATCAGCTCGAACCAGTCTGCCCATTCTCCTTTGACCTCTGGCATCAACAAGGCATTTCCGCCCACAGGACTGCCGCTCATTGGATGTTTTTTTCTTTTTCGGACCATTCTCTGTAAACCCTAGAGATGGTTGTGCGTGAAAATCCCAGGAGATCAGCAGTTTCTGAAATACTCAGACCAGCCCTTCTGGCACCAACAACCATGCCACGTTCAAAGGCACTCAAATCACCTTTCTTCCCCATACTGATGCTCGGTTTGAACTGCAGGAGATTGTCTTGACCATGTCACATGCCTAAATGCACTGAGTTGCCGCCATGTGATTGGCTCATTAGAAATTAAGTGTTAACGAGCAGTTGGACAGGTGTACCTAATAAAGTGGCCGGTGAGTGTATATATATATATATATATATATATATATATATATATATATATAAAAACATATATATATATATATATATATATATATATATATATATATATAGATTGCTCTGTACAAACACTGATGCGTGGTCAGTAGTATGTTCGCCCTTTCTATTTAATTTGTTCTCTGTTTTTTCTATAAAAAAATTCTGCTTCAAATAATTATATATAAAAAATGTGAAACAATATAGTAGAATATCCGAGCGTGCAAAAGTAGGCATAGCATTAAAAGATGGCCAGGAAGAGGAGTAGGAACTGGTTAATGAGTCCTCCTGACCTATTTCTCAGGTGGAAACCTACCCGCAATATTAATTTATTACTGGGTCTCTTTATATACAGGGAGGAAATGTAGGTTTACCCCTTTACAAACTCTTGTGTCCGTTTTGATCATTTGATTCATCATAGACTTGTAAGACACATAAAACATACCTTGTTTGAAAAGATTTGGAAAATGAAAGCTTTAATCAGCATTCATGGCGGCATTTCAGGTATAAAGGCTGATGCAATGGAAAAGGTATATGAAAGGCTTTGAAATATTATTTGGGAACACATTCATGAGCAGAACAAAGCAGCAGTGTTCTGTTCTCAGCATGGCAGCAGACTCGAATGGTGTTTCTGATTGGAATTTCCAATTTTATGTGTTGTAACAATGAACAATGTAGTATTTGACTACAGGGACTAACCATGGACAATTATCTTTAGGAATTGATGGTCCTAAAAACTTGGTGGTCACAGACATGGGTGAAGACACAGCCAGCCTGTCCTGGGAGGCGGCCCGAGCTCAAATATTTCGCTATTTATTAACCTACACATCACTTGATGGACACAGTGAGGAGGTGGTTGTGGGCAAAGACAAGACCAGCACTTTCTTGACAGGCCTCACCCCTGGTATGGAGTACATATTCAATATATGGGCCGAAAAAGGAAACAAGAGGAGTAGAAGAGCCTCTGTGACAGCCATAACAGGTGCGACGGATCATTTTCCAAATTAGTAATAGTTTTTCCTAGACAGACAGTTGAAGGGTTTTTTCATGATGGTGTTTCACCATCATGGGCAGGCTGTGGGTCATTCTATAGCAGTGATTAGCATATTTAGCTCCTCTATAACTAGCTGATTGTTACAGTGACATAAGTGCAGGAGATTTAATCTGTAGTAAAGCTACAGAGCTCCAAGGAGTGAAAACAAGTGCTTATCAAAGATAGATAATCTAATTTTGATATAGATAAAAACTCTACTCCTTCTGACCATGGTAACATCACTCTCTGCACTTCAGGATTGTACATGTATGGAGGGTAATCTAGAGACATTTGTGTGCACTCAGAGTAGATAAAATCTCTCTTATCTGTCTTCCCTTCTGAGGGTCTTGGAAGAAGTCTTCAAGATCTCTTGGAAGTGTAGGCAAGGAAATGAGCGAATGAGTGAAGGCAGTGTAATTCCCAATTATGTGGCTTTAATCTTGAACTTTACATCATTCTCCAAATTACTTTTCTTGTACTCATTTTTTATGTACTCACATCTAGACATTGATGCACCCAAAAATCTGGCGGCATCTGCCATTACACAGACGGAAGCCACCTTGACTTGGACTCCTCCTGTGGCTGAGATAGATGGTTATATACTTGTCTACGAGGATGGAGATGGCAACCGTCAGGTAAAGGATTTAATGGATGATCAACTACAAATTGGTTCTTTGCGTTAGACAACCCCTATAAGGGTCTGTTGAAAATAAACTGATCACAGTAGTCCTCCTGGTGGGTTGTTCTAGGTGGCACCGATTAAATTCAAATGAGAAAAAAGAGAATATAGACAATATATCTCAAAGAGTGGATCAATATTTGCAGTAGTCTCCAGCTTATCTCTAGGAGAGGTGCTTAGGCAGCCTCCGTGCATCCAAGGCTGGACACGTATCCAAAAGTTATATTTTTCTTGCTGGAAACTAGTACCTTTTGGATGTTCAGAATGGCCCATGCTAGTAGGGATTGCCATAAGCTCCTGGGCTCAATGCAAAGTCAAGCACCAGTACCTAGTTGTGGTTACTTTGCCTCTGTTCTGCTACGTAATGTTGCTTTTTGCTTACATATCACATGACCTCTGCTCCACCTAACCATATAGAGTAGGTTGTGACTGCAACCCCTTCGACCCCTTTTTGCTGTGAGGCTCAATTGATAGTCATGTATGCTTAGTCTATTGGCCGCTATTGCAATAACTATTGAATATGCTACAGTTTTAACACCATTCAGAGCCTGTAGGAACACAACACACAAGCCTTTGGAGATAATACAAATAATTTTGAGTTGTTCTTTACTCCCAATGGTTCATTTCCAAATCCAAAGCCTGGTTTATGTACAGTAACATAAAAAATATGATTGAGCAAAACATGCTACAGTGCATCTAAAATTCTGCAGTAAAAGTTTTTAATGTAATGCCAGATGGAGGAATATGAGCTCGGTTTGTTTAGTAAAGCTTTAATATCTACTTAATGATGTCGGAAATGGGTGGATTTCAACACTAACAGAGATATTATTGATAGTTAAAGGGGTTATCCAACTTTTTAAATAAAAAAAAGAGCAGCCAATGTAATAAAAACAAGAAAAAACTCTACTTACCTCTCGGATCCCCTGACAATCTAGCATAGAAGCTTTTGAAGTACGGTAAACTAGGTCTTTGTTTACTAGCAGCTAGCACGTGACCAATGTAGCCAACCAGTGGACGTGCTACACTCTTGGCATCAACACTCATGGCAGCCATGATACCAACAGTAAGGCCACGGAGGCCATTGATTAGCTTCAGTAGTTACGTGCTGACCACTAGTAAACAAGGACTGGGTCAACTGTCAAATTCTTGTTACAATAGTGGGAAAAGAGGAACATTACTGTAAAGAGTTCGGTGGAATGTTGAAATCCCAGTCTGTCTACAGGGAATTTGGAATTTTTAACCTTTAGCATTATTATGTTGATTCTCTTGAGTTTGCAATGGTTCAGAAAAAGATTGATTTATCTGTCGATTACAGGAGGTTGAATTAGATGCTGGAGCGAAGAGTTTTGAATTAAAGGGTCTTAAGAAAGGAGGCCAGTACAATGTGTTCTTAAGGGCTTACAAAGGAGAACGTAAGAGCAGACAAGCCACCACCATGTTCTTCACTGGTAAGGGTGTGGAAATTATACTTCTGTCCCTCCTAAAAGTTAAGGTCATCGTCACTGGTTGCTTGGAATTCTCATGAGCTGAAGGGGTTCTCCACTTTGGACAAAACCTATTTATTAAGGATGATAGGCCAATCACAGAATGTCTCCTGCTAGGACCCACTTCCCTTAGCAGTAATCTGTGAGAAAATCTGGCAGTAACTGTTCAGTTTCCCTTTAGCGCCACCACAGGAAGAATCAAGCATTACACCGTGTCTGTTTTAATCAGTGGGTTGTCTATGTAATGCAGGACAGAACAAGTCATTCAGAGCAAGAGAGGCTCTTTGTAGCCACTCTTTACTCTTGCCAAAAGATATGGGACCCCCCCTCTATTAACTCACCTAATAAGGTATAACATACCTAATAAGTTATATGAAAATAGGTTTTCTAAACTGGAGAAGCCCTTTAATAACATATCCAGTACCTCTTTTCACCAGTTAGTGACCAAAATAACTATTTCACTGAAACGATGATACAAGAGTTTCTGATATGATCTGATATAAAATCTGTTTTTCCTTAGTCCTATCAGCAATTGGGTATTGCTGCCCCTGCAAATTGGTAGGTCAGATGGAGCTTTTAATCAAGACAGAAATGTCCTAATCAACTAAATGCTGCCCCTTTAAATAGATGAAAGATCAGCATGCACTGTGTTTATTAGAAAGAAATAAGAAAACTAGGGTGGGATACTTGTGCTGCTGTTGCTACTAAGGGAAAACAGATTTTCATTAGAAATCACTGCTTCCCTTATGTTCCAGCAGCAGCACAACCAGCATGATTAGAGAGTTCAACCAGATCGCCCAAAGGCAGCTCCTTCTGGCCTCTGAAGGCTCAACCTATAATAGTTGACTGGGGTAAAGTGTGAACTCCAGGAACCAAACTCGAAATCAATTCAGGAATTTAAACTTGTTTCAGCTCAGGTTATAGATACTGACAGAAAGGACTTGACAACAGCTAGAAGATACCTTTCCTGAAATATAAAAGCTAAGCTAATAGCTTTCCTACTTCACTAATCATAATAGGTTTGAAGGCCTTCACCCTTCTATATGTCCCTTAGAATAGGGCTTGGATATTATTTGTCCTCCTAAACTTCATGGTCCTGTCCAGATAGAGACTTAACACATCTGGAATATAAAGGAAGTACAACCTCAACTCTACCCTAAATAAGGGCTCAGGGTAAAAAAGACTGCATGGTGGTCGTCCAGCTAGTTAGAGGGACAACATCTAGTTAATTAGAACATTTCTGTCTTGATTAAAAAATTCCATCTGTCCTACCAGTTCGCATGAGCAGAAATACCTCATTGGTTGTTCTGCTGGTAGGACAGTTTTTTTTTGCCATACTAGATCAATGTTCCTGTACTTTATGTACAGTTATGTGATTACATGTGATAAAATTTTTTTTTTTTTTATCTCACTGTGTAATAAATACTGAAAAAGATAAAGTCATCAACACCTTTAAGTTAGAAATGCTACAGGTTGTATGGTTGTTACCGTGTACTGAAGGGGCATGCTTATCTTAATTGTGGCTTCTTATGTTGCTACCAGTTGCAATCATAATTACATTCCCTGTGGACTGTTCCCAAGTCCGACTTGCTGGCAACAGAGAAAGTGGTGTATATACTATCTACCCCGGAGGAGAGAACACACCAGGGGTCAGAGTTTATTGTGACCAGGATACAGATGGAGGTGGATGGACTGTAAGTGCTCTAAGACTTATCATCCAGGCAAAGGGTTGTTCTCAATTTTTATCTACATAATTCTGTCATTACATTTTTTTTCTCACCTTGTAGGTATTCCAGAGAAGAACTAGTGGAAAGCTTGACTTTTACCAGCGCTGGAGGACATATGGAGAGGGATTTGGAGATCCCAGTGATGAATTCTGGCTTGGTGAGTGAAACTTTGGAAATATTACAGTGTGAATGTAAATGTATGTAGAGAGGGACAAAAAAAAATTCAAATGTAAACGAAATGTTAAAAATAATTAAAAAAAGATAAATTCTGAACCTTTCCGTTTCCAATTTCTCCTATAAAATAAACTATAAAAAAAACATAATTGGCATTACCACGTCTCTAAAAGCCTGATCTATTAAAATATAACACTATTTATCCAGCACAGAAAACAACATAAAAAAATAATTATCTAGTGCCGTGTTTTGTGGTTACCCTGCCTAAGACAAAAAAAAATTGCATAGAAAGTGAACACTGAAAGTTGAACTCAACCTTCCAAAAACATGTCATAACAGCTAAATTTAATCAGAAAATGGTAAAACAAAGAAAATACAAAAATCTTTTAACTTTTTATTGTTTAATTTTCTAAAAACAATGAAACATTGAAACAATAAAAGCTATTATTATTATTTATTTTAGAGCGCCATTAATTCCAGGGCGCTGTACATTCAAGGGGGGGAGGGGTTACATATATAACACAGGTTAAACAAGTATTTACAATCTACAAGGAAGGGGGAAAGAAACAGAAGGCGAGGGTGCAGACATGTTTGTGGAGGGTGTAGTGACAGCGGGGTTACTATAGGTTACAGGCGATCCTGAAGAGATGGGTTTTCAGGTTGCTTTTGAAGCTGGTGAAAGTGGAAGAGAGTCTGATGTGTTGGGGCAGCGAGTTCCAGAGAATGGGGGAAGCACGAGAGAAATCTTGGAGACCGTTTTGTGAGGAGCTGACAAGAGGAAAGCAGAAAAGACGATCATGTGAGGAGCGGAGATTGCGTGAGGGGAGATATCTGGAGATTAAGACAGAGATGTATGGAGGGGATAGGTTATGGAGAGCCTTGCTTAGTAACTTGAAATAAATGCTCTGGGTAATGGGTAGCCAGTGAAGGGATTGGCAGAGGGTAGAGGCAGGGGAGTAGCGAGGAGAGAGGTGGATAAGATGGGCAGCAGAGTTGAGGATGGATTGAAGGGGACCAAGAGTGCTAGACGGGAGGCCACAGAGAAGGATGTTGCAGTAGTTTAGGCGGGAGATGATGAGGGCATGGACCAGCATTTTTGTAGTATCGAAGTTAAGAAATGAGCGGATTCATGAAATATTTTTTAGGTGGAGGCGGCAGGCAGAGGTAAGGGTTTGGATGTGTGGTTTGAAGGACAAAGCTGAGTCAAGGGTTATCCCAAGGCAGCGGACTTGCAGGACTGGTGAGAGTGTAGAGCCATTGACTGTAATGAAGAGATCAGGTGGAGGGATGGAATGGGAGTCTAGGATCCGGGACAGTAGAGAGTTAATGTCTGGACCGGAGATGTAGAGTTGGGTGTCATCAGCATACAGGTGGTATTGAAAGCCATGTGATGCTATGAGCTGATCCAGACCAAGAGTGTAGATAGAGAAGAGTAAGGGACCCAGGACTGACCCCTGGGGGACACCAACAGGGAGAGAATGAGAGGAGGAGGTGGTGCGAGAATGAGAGACACTGAAAGTCCGATTAGATTTATACTCAAAGCTGAACACAGTAAAAACTAAACCTAAAAGCACTTACAGTAGCTCACAAAAGTGAGTACACCCCTTACAGTTTACTAAATATTGTATTATATCTTTTCATGGGACAACACTGAAGATAAAACACTTTACAAAATGTAAAGTAGTCAGTATGCAGCTTGTATAACATTAGACATCAATTTCTAAACCTCTGGCAACAAAAGTGAGTACACCCTTAAGTGAATATGGACAAATTGTGCCTAAGGTGTCAATATTTTGTGTGGTCACCATTATTTTCCAGCACTGCCTTAACTCTCTTGGGCATGTAGGTCACTAGAGCTTCACAGGTTGCAGCCACTTGAAACCTCTTTCACTTCTCCATGAAGACATCATGGAGCTGGTGAATGTTAGAGAGCTTGCGCTCCTCCACTTTCCATTTGAGGATTCCCCACAGATGCTTAATAAGGTTTAGGTCTGGAGACATGTTTGGCCAGAATAGCACCTTTACCCAAATTTTTTTTAGGTGGTTATCTTGGGGTCTTTACCATGCTGGAATAATGCTCTGCGGTAGAGTTTCTGAAGGGAGGAGATCATGCTCTGCTTCAGTTTGTTACAGTACATTTTAAGATTCATGATTTCCTTAATGAACTATAGCTCCTCACAGCCAGCAGCATTCATGCAGCTCCAAACCATGACACTCCCATCACCATGCTTGACTGTAGACAAGACACACTTGTCTTTGTACTCCTCATCTGGTTGCTGCCACACATGATTGACACCATCTGAACCAAATAAGTTCATCTTGGTCTCAGAACCAGGGACGTGGATCTATTAATCTATGTCCTTAGTCTGCTTGTCTTCAGCAAACGGCGGGCTTTCTTGTGCATCATCTTTAGAACAGGTTTCCTTCTGGGACAACAGACATGCAGACCAATTTGATCTGGTCTGAGCACTGACAGGATGGCCACCCATCCCTTTAACCCTTTAACATAGCCTAGGGCATTTTTATATAGAGCAACAATTCTTTTTTTCAGATCCTCAGACAGTTCTTGTCCATGACCTACTATGTTGAACTTCCAGTGACCAATATGAGAGCGTGTGAGAGCAATAACATCAAATTTATCACACCTGATCCCCATTAACACCTGAGACTTTGTAAAGCTAACAAGTCACATGACACGGTGGAGGGAAAATGGCAAATAGGGCACAATTTGTCCATTTTTACTTAGGGGTGTATTCACTTTTGTTGTCAGCGGTTTAGACATTGATGGCTGTGTGTTGAGTTATTTTGAGGGCAACACACAAGTGTCAGATCATTAGTGTTGTCCCATGAAAACATTTCATACTATATTTACAAAAATGTGAGGGGTGTACTCACTATTGTGAGATACTGTATGCATTGATTTATATTTTCCATTACACTTCATTAAAGTGGTTGTTTTGCTACAAAGAATAGCTTTCAAAATGTAGGGAAGACTAAATAAAGACATTTTCCAAATACATTGCTTTGTTCATCTTTTTTGTGTTAAGGGGCTACAAATGATTTTATCACCTTCCTGGCTCTATTTGGTTCCCCAGTGTTTACTCCCTTTCCCCTGTGTGTTATCTGAACTTTCAGACAAAAGCCAGTAATTAATGCTGTTTACTTTAGATAAATCTCCTGCTAGCAGTTTAAGAGAAGCTTCTAAGCTAATCTAAACTAATTAACAGACTGAAAACAAAGAGTTGAATACACGGAGTGAATGCACGGAGCTCATATGCTAATTACAGACAGTCTGACCAGGAAGTGACAGGATGCATCTATGAAACTCTGAGGGGAGACAACCCCTTTAACATTATTTGGTCTCCTAGTATATTATATAGTATATTGAATGGTGTTATTTAAAACAAAAAAGTTATCCTTTTGCAAAAAACAAGCTCTCTTTCAGCTATGTTAATAAGAAAAATAAAAAGTTATATGTCTTGGAAGATGGGGAAGAAAAATAAAAATGCTATTGCAAAAAAGTCACTGCTAATTAAACAATAGTGTTGTGCGAACAGGTCCCTCTTCAGTTTGGCACTAGTCTAGCTGAGTTTGTGAAAAGATTTGGGTTGGGATGTCCCAAACATGTCACTTCCAGTCCGATATCACTTTTGGTGACTATAGTATAGGGGCAATCCCCATGTTAGATTTATGAGAAATTATGTCGGACCAGAAGTGACACAGCAACAGGAGCAATAAATGAATCCACAAAAGCCCTAACCCCAACTTAGATTAGAGGTCAGAGTTGATTTCTTGGCTATTTTCGTTTAGATTTGGGTCAAATTTGACATCAGCCTCAAGCACATCTGTAACACTATTTAGCCTTGGGTCACAAGTTATGCATATGCAGTTATGCAGGGGTGCACAAACTGTTACTTGAGGGCTGCATATGGCCTTCACTATTGTTCTGTGTGGTCTTCAAATTTTCCTAGTGGCTGTAGGTAAATAATACAGTGGAGTTTAACAATACTTTGATTAAACCGAATACAACTGCTTCGTATTTGGTAGATTATTTTATCATCACTACCATACACCTGCACAGAATGACGTTTTATTTGTCTGAGGTGTAATAGCCAGATGATCCCTAAATAGGAGAGGAACATTTCAAGTTTGATCATTAAATATAGTTGGCCAATTACTTGTTACCCAGTTAATAACAGCTTAAATGGGTTATGTCCTCATGCTGTTTCACAGAGCCACAGGCAGGTTCAGAGTCACACTTCCTCGCTCTTCTTGGTCAGGCAGTGGGTGGTTCTATAGCAGTGATTAGCATACCAGCTCTGCTATTTGCAGTGACATAATTATAGGAGATTTAATCTATATAACATAAAACTATAGAGCTCAAAAGGGGTGAAAGCCAGTGCTTATCAATCCTTTGTTTGTTATAAATAACACACTCTCAAGCTGCTGTCTGTCCTGGTGACAAAGAGCAGAGAGAGGAAGGGAGAGCAGGATGATAACCAGAGAAACCTGTGTGTACTTAGAGCAGATAAAATCTCTCATCTCCTGACCAAGGCAATATCAGAAGGCCAATGCATTTTAAAAAGTCTTCATTTACCTTTCTCTACATGTTGAAAGTGAATCATTCTAATGAGAAAACCATTTTTACTCCAAGAAATGTTATTGTTGAACAGGTGACTATATACTACATATATTGTCTTCTATTTTGGCATGTAGACAGTGGTTGTTGTCATGAGACAACTGCTTTATTGTCTACACTAAGAGGATATGTTTCTACAAAGTACAGATAACAGGTACAATTTTTTTGGTGCCCAAATTTCAGTAATTTTATCTACATTTGTATTTCTGTAGGTCTGGAATGGATTCATAAACTTACATCTAGTCCAGTGAAGTATGAGTTGCGTGTGGACCTCCGGGCTGGAGATGAGTCGGCATATGCTGTTTATAGCAACTTTAATGTAGGGACTTCAAGGGAGAGGTACAGACTAACAGTTGATGGCTACTCTGGCACAGCAGGTAAGATGCAACTCCTGAATAACATGCCTAAAGATCTTAGAAGGTCAACAGCACTGGGTTACAGATATTACAAGAAGGCTTTAAAATGCAATGGGTGACATTTATAAAGAATGGCGTTTCATGATGGCAAAATTCGGCAAATGTAGTTAAAGGAGCAAACCCATCGCCTACAAATAAATTTGGTAAAAAAAAAAAAAATAATAAAATCTGTGCTTGCTGTGAGCAATTGTGTCTTTACACCTACACTCAAATTCAAAAAACAGTGGCACACTATGGACTAAAGAAACTATCAAAAAGGACAAAGGAATTTTGGAAAAAGCATTACTGCTAACTAGGATACATGGAAAAAAATTTTGAGGTTCTTAGTTCACACTTTTGGCCAAAAATGCTTAAAGGGGTTTTTCCACGAAGTAAAATTGACGTGAGAAGCCTGCAAATGGAATAACAAACATTTTCACCATTCATTTTTATTAAAAATTCTGCACCGTTTTTGTTTTAGCTGCTACTTCAGTGATCCATTGTTTACAGCTCGTCTCCAGGGAAAACGAACAGGGCTGAGAGCTCCTCAGCCCTGGTCGCACATGCTCAGACATCACTTCTCTCAGGCAGCTACTGAGTGTTCAAACTCCAGGTGCTGTCATTCTACTCCCATCCTCTGTGCTCCTTAGTAATTAGTCAAACATTGGTTCCTGCTGGGATTTGAACCTATGACCTTTGTGCCTGGAGGCAAAAACTTTACCTCTCAGCTACTCACAATGCTCTTTACATAAACAGACCTTTCTTTGACTACAGAAAGGAAAGGCCTGGTGATGTCATCCTGCTGGGTCACATGATAAACAATTCAAGCAAATCACACACTCCCCCTTCTGAGCACACAGGAGGTATGAAATGAGATCGTGGCAAAACCCCTTTAAGCCCACTTCCGAACTTTTTTACTTTACACCTACACTGAAAAGCAAAAGGGTAACAATGTCTTGAGCTTTTGACTTTCATGCTCCATATCTCACCAGCCACTACAGCTTTGAACATGAGACTATGATTATATTACAAACAATTACCTTTGCTATCTTATACATAAATTTGACTTGCATTTATCTAGCACTTGCGTAGTTATGTAGATTTTTGTCTTGTAACTACATTGTTACTGTTTTCCTCCTGGTGGTGGAAGAAGAGTTCTTTTTTTACTATGAATTACAACCTGTTCTCACATTCCCTGATAGCTCAGTGGGTTATTAAGTTGATTCCCAAGTGAAAGGTCACTGGTTGAATTGTGGAGCAGCCAAGAAAAAGGTTTCCCAAGAAAAAAGAAGCATCATCATCCAGCTCAACGATAGTGTTTCTCGGCCAAGGAAATTGCCGAACTGCATCATGTGAGGTTCTGACAGCTGGAAGAATATGGAATGAAGTCCGTCCATTCCAAAGCCAAAAGGTGTACGTCCAGGCAAAATATCAGAGTCAACAAGTCAGCTCATCACAAGGTCTATCAGTTCGGGAACAGTAAACATGACAGTGGAGGTGGCTCTTATGCTTCGCAATAGCAAGATCACAGATGTCCATGAAAGCACCGGGCAACATGCATTATACATGTCTGGAATGATGGTCCGAAAAAAGGTGAAGAAGCCTTGGCTTTAATAACATCACAAGAAGCGTTGGCTTGTGTTCCCCAAAAAAGTACAAAAAGTGGAGACTAAAGTCAATAGAGTGGGTTCTAATAGGTGCAAAAAGGGATCAAGAAATTGAAGGAACTGTCAAGTTTGATGGAGGAAGCCTGATGATGTGGGGTAGTTTCATGACCAAAGGGATTACATACTTGACCAGGAGCAATGGTGGTTTCAATGCTGAGCTATATGTGAGTGTCCTACAAGATGAGTTACTTCATACACACAAGTACTATGGGTATGAAAAGGACGACAGTGTTCGAGCAGGACAATGACCCTAAGCAAATGTCAAGATTGGCGAAGAAATGATTCAATGACAATAGAGTTACTGGATTGGCCCCCACAGTCCCCAAACCTCAACCCAACTGAACACTTGTGAGTTGAAAATAAAACTATATTCATATCCAATTAAGTCGACCAGTATGCATCAACACTGGGATCAGAGAGAGACCTGGGATCAGATATTGGTTGAAACATGCTTGAATCTGACCGAGAGCCCAGAAGGATTCAGGCAGTGTTGAAAAGCAAAGGTGGATTTACCAAATACTAACAAAATAATACAAATTTTAAATTTAGATTTTTATAAGCAAAACAGTAACAATGCAGTTACATGACAATAATCTGCAGAACTAAGCAGATACTAAATACTTGCAAGTCACAGTTATGTATAAGATAGATAAGATGACTGTCTATAAAATGATGGTAGCCTCATGTACAAAGCTGTAGTGGATGGTGAGATATGGAGCGTGAAAGTCAAAAGTTCTAGACTTTGTTACCATTTTGC
Source organism: Phyllomedusa bahiana (assembly GCA_025379985.1). NCBI lineage: Eukaryota > Metazoa > Chordata > Amphibia > Anura > Hylidae > Phyllomedusa > Phyllomedusa bahiana. The sequence goes on from JAODAL010007135.1 coordinate 29,410, forward strand.
TTGTCAGTGTAACTAAATGAATTTGTTGGGCCAATGTAGATCATAACCACTAGCACTAGATTCACAGACACTTTTCTTGCCATGTTTCAGAATCGGCAAGTAGCAACAAAATCTGGAAATATGTGGCACACAGTAAAACCCCATTCACATAATATTTATGACCTCATCCTGACCTATTCCACGGTGGGACCTTGAAAGGGCCATTGAAATCTATAGGACAATCGATAAGTCTACCGTGCTCTTATGCCTGATACATAAGGATTAAATATTCCAAAAATAGAGCACATGTGGTCCAATCCAATCTTTACCCTATAGATTTCATAGATATAGATTGTATCCTATTGTTATACATTTTTATGGAAGATATAAACGTGTGGTCCATGTCGTATAATTTGCAACAGTTTTTGCCACAAAACTTCCAAAAATTCCCCTATTGACTTTTTCAATATGTGACAGAGAATACTCCATGTTCTGTGCGGGAACAATCTGATGATTTATGGGTAATCTGATGGATCTGGGTTTTTTTGCAAATGTTTTTTATCATATGTTTTTTTTTTAGGCGACGCTCTTCGGTATCATAATGGATTAAAATTCTCTACCTGGGATAAGGATAATGACATTGCGCTCACTAACTGCGCTCTTTCACATCGTGGTGCCTTCTGGTACAAGAACTGCCATCTCGCCAATCCAAATGGGCAATATGGTGATAACAATCACAGTCAGGTATGGAGACATAAAAACAAGCAACTTATTAGAATCAGTAACAAAACTCTTCTAGACCAGGCAAAGGTGAGATTTGGTGGTGTCCATAACTTTCCTCATGCCAAGTGGTAGTGAGTAAGAATGGGGTGATGCTACCCAAACAGATCTAGAAGAGATTTTCTGTGTCTCCTAGTACTAGAGTTCAAGCTATCTGGGTGTAAAGTGAAATCAAAGGGATTGTTTGCGCTGGTCAATTTCAATTTATTAGAATGGTTACTTACATTAAGTTTATCATAAAGTGCCTCCCTACTGGGACCCAGAGAAATCAGCTGTAATCTGTGAAGCCCCATTCAGTAACTGTTCTATTTCCCTGCAGCGCCACCACATGGAAATTAAAGGGGTTGTATCATTACATTAAATGGTCTTCCGAATAAGGAGACAGTGAAAACAAACAACTTTGCAATTGGATGTCATTTGCAAAGCTGTCTTGTTTTCACTGTCTCCCTTATCTTCATTTTCTGTAAACACTGTTCCCCAGGGCCGGTCGGATGTCCTGTCATTGGCTGACGGCTCGACTAATTTACATTCTGTCTGACCCCTGGTTGTATTCATGGGAGCGTGTATTCCTGCCTCTCTCACTCAAAGTAAGGGACCGGCACAATTTCACTCTGCACAGCCAGCAGCTGCACAGTAACGCTGCAGCTGCTTCTACAGAAAACAGCAGAATTGTGCTCAGTATCTAATGCTGCTGCGTGTAAACATAGAAAGGAGACAGATCTGTGCTGCTCTGGATGAGTTCATAGAAGACTGGATTCAACTGTAACAAACCTCCAGCTGTGAGAGGAGAAGAGATCAGTGCTCTGAGTTCATAGAAGACTGTCTAGACTGAATGCAGGGCTGTGGTATGTAAACAAACAGCTCTTACAAAATAAGCTTGCATAGGGAGAGGAACGTCACAGTGATAAGTGGACCCAGACAGAGAGGGAATGAAGAGCAGGGATGTGCTATCCCCTCCCACTGATCTCAAACAAACACACTGACTCGGGAGCGAGCACAAACAGTGAGAGGGGGGGATGATGTCATCCCCCTTCAGTTAAGAAACACCCAGCTGGGAGGGGAAGAAACGCCCCTGGATTTGAGGAACTGAGAAACTGAAAGTACAATGAAACACACGAACTGATGAAGCGATAAATCCCCTTTAAGTATTACACAGTGCCTAATCAAACTAATGAGCTGTCTGGCAAATGCAGGACAGGACAAGTTCTTCAGAGCGAGAGATGCTCTTTGTTATCTGACCAGCACTCTGACCAAGACATGAGGGTGCTGAATAGACCACCCTATACTAACCCCAAAATCCCTAACATGGTATATTAAAATAAGTTTTTTTTTTTTTTTTACCAAACAAGCCCTTTACGTTAATAATATGAAAATGATCAAATCTACCAACAGTGACCTATGTCTGAGCTCATATAATGAGATCACTGGAAGCCATTGTATTACCATATACATTTCTTACAATCAGCGCTAAGAATTTTATAGCAGCCATAGATAATGCCCCTATGACTGTATGACAATCTGCAGTGGATATGGTGATATACTAAGCTGACAGATGTACACCTTATCAAGAGCACAATTATACATTAATTGGCACACAATGGAATCCAGTTCACGGTGATTTTTCATTAATTACCTTAATAGTATTCACTCAACATCTGGCTCCTTTTGTAGCGGTTGCTTTTGATCAGTGGCCAGGACCTTATGCTAAGCAACAGATAGGGCTTATATAGATAGTTAGGCAATAGATTGGTCTTATATCAACAGCTCCTTGTGGAAGCTTGCTAAAAGGGTCTGGAAACTTCTAAAGTTGTATACTTCTACCTACTAAGGACATGTCCCCACGGCATGGGTTTTCGGCCGATTTGCGGTTTTTCAGATCGCCTGAAAAACCGGCCGAAAATAAGCACAATTGTGCTATGTGGAAAACCCGTACAGCAGTCCCCACTGCACGGGTTTTCCGTCAGGCGGTTTTGCCACCGGCGGTCCGGCGGCAAAACATTGATCAAGCACCATCTTCCGTCCGGTTTTCGGACGGAATCTGTGCTTATCAATGGGAGGGGGGAGGGCTCTTCTCCGCTCATCGCGGAGAAAAGACGCCCCCCCCCCCGTGGCCGCGGGGACGGGCGCAAAACAGGACAAATACCGGCCGGCAAACAGGCCGGTATTTGTCCTATGCCGTGGGAATGTGCCCTAATTCCTCTTCAATTGAGAGTATGAAAGAGGTTTGGCAATAGGACTACTACAGCTACTCGATGGTCCATCAGTGTGTTAATAGGGAAGTTGAAAGGGTCTGTTTGAAGATACCAAAAAAGTTGCTCTTCCTGGAGGTGTCTGTGACATAGAGAATGTTTTAGCTTTACAGAACAAATAGCTAAAAAAGGAAAACGGCATGTGTAGTGCACCTGCAAAAAAGAAGCCACAGAAACACTGCAGCTTTGTGGTTTTACTCATAGTACAAATTTTCAGGCATTTGAGTTATAGACACAACACTTTATTGACAGGGTAACACTTGGAGTGTCTGTCTCTCCCTCTATCTCTCCCTCTCTTCTTCTCTCCTGAAAATTTACTTCTACGAATACTGGACCTGGCGACTGGCTTCACAGGCCACAAGTCTCAATACCCTCCTGTCTCTCTCTGTCTTTCTCTCTTCTCTCTCTCTTGGAATTCTGTGCGTATCTCTTCCTTCAGCCCTAATGTCACTGGCTTGTGCCTGCCCCTGCTCCACTGCCGGCTAGTGGGCACACCCCTTTTGCAACTAATAACCAAATTCCCTCTGCCTAGCATGGAAGTTTTATAGTAGCCTGCGGGCCCTCTCTGTTCCTTCCCAAGGTCCCCTGGCAATTCTGCCTGGGATAACAACATATCAGTTTTAAGCTAAAAAGGAAATAATAAAAGGGCAAACAAAATGGACCATGTGGTCTTTTTTCTGCCGCCAATCTTCTATGTGTAAATATTAATTTAATATGTTAGATCAGAAATAACATTTTGCTTAAATTGGGGTAATTTAAAAGGAGAATGCTCCTGAGTCTAGATATTGCTGCTATACACTGGTGATGGTGCTCCATGCTGTTCTTTTGATTCCCTTTTACAGAGTCCCTACCTCTTACGGTCAGAAAGTCACGTCTCCTGTACCAATTGCTTTTTATATATGATGTATTCAATATTTTCTTTTGTAAAAAGAAATGTCAAAATAAAGAGTAATATATAAAACAAAATTGGAAATACAGCTATAACTGTGAAGAACATCATGTATTAGAAATCATGTTACAGTATTAAACACATTGGGACAAACAATTTTGGCTTACATCTCTCTAGTACAATAAAATAATCCAGACCTAGTTAAGAATGTACATGTCCTAATTGGCAAATGAAGAAATTTTCAGGATATGCAAAGAGCTAACTAGGCATCTACCCTCCATGCAGAGTAAATGTACACTACTTTTAGGGATAACACCGTAACAAATATGTAAAAGCAATATCTAGAGATAGGAGCACGTTCTTTTAATCTTTAAATATCACAATTATAACTCCTTCTCCCAACTCCTTCGGATGTTGGGAGACAGCAGAGTGTGAGCCAGAAAATTGGCACCAAAGATAGGGTGGGGGAGGACATCTTTATTTGCCTATGGTACGGGAATAGCTTTAGGGTTAGCAGAGGTAACAGTGACTGAGGAGACACAAAGGTCATGCAAGAAGTCAGTATTTTAAATAGGATTACTGATTTTGCACAAGTGCCCAGGACCTACAGGTTATACCTATGTCTATATTTTTATTACGGGTTCAGTTGTGCTTTTCAAGTTGATTCTGCACAAGTGCCCAGGACCTACAGGTTATACCTATGTCTATGGGCCCCTTACTGTGTACTTCCTTGGTTCATTACTGATTTTGCACAAGGGCCCAGAGCCTGCAGGTTATACCTATGTCTATGGGCCCCTTACTGTGTACTTCCTTGGTTCATTACTGATTCTGCACAAGGGCCCAGGACCTACAGGTTATACCTATGTCTATGGGCCCATTACTGTGTACTTCCATGGTTCATTACTGATTCTGCACAAGGGCCCAGCACCTACAGGTTATACCTATGTCTATGGGCCAATTACTGTGTACTTCCATGCTTCATTACTGATTCTGCACAAGGGCCCAGGACCCACAGGTTATACCTATGTCTATAGGCCCATTACTGTGTACTTCCATGGTTCATTACTGATTTTGCACAAGTGCCCAGGACCTACAGGTTATACCTATGTCTATGTGCCCGTTACTGTGTACTTCCATGGTTCAATAGTCAGTTAGCACAACCGCACAGGACATACAGGTTCTACATATGTCTATGGGCCCGTTACTGTGTACTTCCATGGTTCATTACTGATTTTGTACAAGGGCCCAGGACCTACAGGTTATACCTATGTCTATGGGCCCGTTGCTGTGTACTTTCATGGTTCATTACTGATTTTGCACATGGGCCAGGACCTATAGGTTATACCTATGTCTATGGGCCCCTTACTGTGTACTTCCTTGGTTCATTACTGATTCTGCACAAGGGCCCAGGACCTACAGGTTATACCTATGTCTATGGGCCCCTTACTGTGTACGTCCATGGTTCAGATAGGAATATCCACAAGGGCCCTGGACATACAGGTTATACCTATGTCTGTGGGCCCGGTACGGTGTACTTCCATGGTTCATTACTTATTCTGCACAAGGGCCCAGGACCTACAGGTTATACCTATGTCTATGGGCCCATTACTGTGTACTTCCATGGTTCATTACTGATTTTGTACAAGGGCCCAGGACCTACAGGTTATACCTATGTCTATGGGCCCCTTACTGTGTACTTCCATGTTTCTTTACTGATTTTGCACATGGGCCAGGACCTACAGGTTATACCTATGTCTATGGGCCCCTTACTGTGTACTTCCTTGGTTCATTACTGATTCTGCCCAAGGGCCCAGGACCTACAGGTTATACCTATGTCTATGGGCCCATTACTGTGTACTTCCATGGTTCATTACTGATTTTGCCCAAGGGCCCAGGACCTACAGGTTATACCTATGTCTATGGGCCCATTACTGTGTACGTCCATGGTTCATTACTGATTCTGCACAAGGGCCCAGGACCTACAGGTTATACCTATGTCTATGGGCCCGTTACTGTGTACTTCCATGGTTCATTACTGATTTTGTACAAGGGCCCAGGACCTACAGGTTATACCTATGTCTATAGGTCCATTACTGTGTACTTCCATGGTTCATTACTGATTCTGCACAAGGGCCCAGGACCTACAGGTTATACCTATGTCTATAGGTCCATTACTGTGTACTTCCATGGTTCATTACTGATTTTGTACAAGGGCCCAGGACCTACAGGTTATACCTATGTCTATGGGCCCCTTACTGTGTACTTCCATGGTTCGTTACTGATTTTGTACAAGGGCCCAGGACCTACAGGTTATACCTATGTCTATGGGCCCCTTACTGTGTACTTCCATGGTTCATTACTGATTTTGTACAAATGCTGAGGACCTACAGGTCATACCTATGTCTTCGGGCCCCTTACTGTGTACTTCCATGGTTCATTACTGATTCTGCACAAGGGCCCAGGACCTACAGGTTATACCTATGTCTATAGACCCCTTGCTGTGTACTTCCATGGTTCACTATTATGCTGTTGTGAAAAGTCCTCACCACCTGCAGTGAATGTGTATATGCCTTTGGCAGCCGCAGTCTACTGTTATTTAGACTCTATCTGGGTTTGCTGAGTGTTAGTTGTTGAATATGTATTCAGGTGAGTTTACTGGTAACATAAACTATATGCCCAGCAGGGTTTTTTTCATAAAATTTTCACTTTATGTTTATTTTCTGGTTTCTCTCGAAATATTCCCTTTTGTTTAAGATATTCATCCCTGGGAAGAGTTGAGGCCTCTTGTTATGGTATAACACTCCAGAAAATGGCTCAGAATAGATCTGCTGTCACTCCTACTGCCTACTAAGACTGCAAAAACAGTTGGTGTAGGGTCTGATCTCCATAGGAGACAAAAGATGTTCTGCTGATTTCAGGCTGCTGTAGAGAAGACTGATGGGAAATTAGACATTTACATAATTTCCCTGCTATTTATGGCTCTCTGCCGAAGCCATTAACATAATATACATTAGTTTAAAGACATATGAATTCAGAAGCTTTCCACTTTGTGCCACATCTCTGTCTGCAGGAGAATTTCTATAAAGAAATGAGATAATAGAATATTGTAAAAGCCAAAGTATTCACATCAATGCTGCTTTTATGCATAATTATGCCGGCATGACTGCCCTTTGGATGCTTTCTATATTGCACTCACGGGGACCCCTTCGTTCCCCTACGGAGAGAGGGGCTAAGGCTAGATTGCTCCTTTTTTTCTGTGAGCAGTGTGAACCTCTTCAAGCACAATGAAGGGAAACACAGTCTGAATAATGCTTATTATTGTTCTGACAGCAACAACTTCACTGTGTATGTATTCTCGACCATTTGGCTTAGACCATGTGCGGTATCTGAAACGTTGTCAATCACAAATCTCTTGTTATGAGTGGCGAGGATCAGGATCATTGAGATGCAGCAGGCTGACTATGCACAAGGTGGTTTAGACCTGAGCATGCATGGACTGGCTTAAAGGGATTGTCCAATGACAAAAGAAATATTTAAATAATATCTCTCCCAAAGTTAGGCACTTTTGTAATATACTTTCATTGCATTTTCCTGTGGTCTTCCTGCTTTTCTACAGTTGCTTGATGTCAGCAAGCTCAATAGTTCTGTTTGTCTCCACGCAAAGGAAACAGCTCTGTGTTGAGGTCAGGAGATCATGTGACTAAAAGGGTGTGGCTTTTTTCTAGCAGCCTTTGAAGAAACAAATCTTTATTTTGCCTCCGAACGCTTTCAAAACTAGGGAGGAAACAGAAGGTGAGCACTGAGACAAGGGTTGGGAGGGAGGAGGATAGACAAAGCATAGTAAAGGATTCTGGGACTTGTGGTTTTACATGGCAAAAGGAAACAGCTTTCAAACAGGAAATGAAACTGATTGCTGCAGAGAAGGGAGGCTACAGAGAGCTAAAAAAAGCCACCACACATTAGCAAAGAAAACGTCACAGGGAGATAAAGGCAAGCAATTAAGATTTTAGTTTTTGTTTCTCTAGACAACCCCTTTAATTGCTACTTGTCTGTGACCTCCTTCAGATCCATGTTATTAAGTTATGTAAAGTTAAGTTATTAAGTTATGAAAGTTAAAGTGCAACGTGTCCCAGCCTCAATGACCCAGTGGACACTAAGGGCCACATGTATGAAAACGGTTTAGGTCTAAAACTCACTTTGTTGCCCATATGTTACTATGGGTACAAAAGTGAGTTTTAGACCTAAACAGTTTTCATACATTTGGCCCTAAAATCACTTGCTTAGTACTATACACTTCATTCACTCTTCCAAACTTGCTTAGTCCAGCCACTTTGGCTGAGATCTAATGAGTCATTTTTATTCCGCCAAGCTGTGCAAAGTGCATTGTTTCTTTTCATGTTTCTGAATTTCTCAGGGAACATTATTGGTGTCCCTCCCAGAGGTCAAAGGTACATACTTCACTCATCTCCCTCTCCTGCAACCTGGTTCCTCTATAAGGAGAAACCAAATTTAGGCTTTGGTGTTCTGGAGAATATTAGTCTAGACCAAAGGTTGCAAATTCAAGGTCCGCAGGCTGAATCTGGACTTTAACCTCAATGTATGTGGCCCACAAGAAATTAGGCACATTAAGGATGGATGAACAAGCTCCAGATGCAGAATGACCAGCTCTCCAGTTTCCCTGGAGGACACAGAGAGTGCTTGGAAGAGGCTGTGGTACCAGCACAGGGCATGGGCACCATCTTGGATTTGGAGCTCAGCTTCACACCACTTCGTTCAGCAGCTTCAGCAGAGGGTGGCAAAGTTTTGGCATCTCTACCCAGGCTCTCTAACCACTCTTTAAGACCCTACATCTGCCTTTTAAGGGCAACCATAATGCTGATGTGGTCCTTGCTGCCAGCCGGACTGGCCCACATTGGAATTTGGAAACCCCAAGTTGGCCCTTGTTCATGGTGGGCCTCTGAAACTGGCTGAACTTTTCAAAGGGTTGGGCCCTGCGACCTTCTCTTTTGGAGGCTTGATTATGATTACTAGATGACTTGATTGAGAAGGATACATAAAGGATAAATTCAATAGAATACTGTGATCCGTCAAGTTGCAATGGCCTCAGGATACACTATTTTCAACATACAATGTTTTGGAGAAGACAATTGTATGTTGATTGTGGTTTAAATATACAATGTCCAAGACACTGCTCCAACCAATAATCATGAATATTTTACTTGTAAAGCCTCTGTACTAGTGCAGTGCAAGCAGTGATTGGCAGTCTAGTAGTGCCTCTCTACAGTACAGTGTGGATACTTATACATGTAAGATGCAAGCAGTGATTAGCGATCTAGTAGCGCCTCTCTACAGTACAGTGTGGTACTACATGTCCTGTATTGCTCTTTCATGTGTGAGCATGAGCAGCGTCTTTGGGCACCAGGTGAAGCCCCATTTTCTTTTTTTCTGGTCCATTGTGTATAAACTACAAGATCCAGAGAAGCCCCTGTCCTCAACATAGAAAGTGATTTCCAGCGTCCAGCAGCTCTTTATGGTGTGATATGTAAGGATTCTTTAATCCTCATCTTACATTATGTTGGGGATATTTTGGTGCTTTGGAACCAGTTACCAGTTTTCCATACAGTTAAGGTTTCAACATACAACGTTCGTCCTGTAACCAATTAATATTGTATGTTGAGTGTTTGCTGTATAATTTTTCTGATTTTATAAATTGTGCTATAATTAAGAGCTTTTTATTACCTGAAACACGCAAGCTGCTCCTACTAAAGCTATTCTTTAGACACAGAAATAAATGCTTGATTTTGAGTGCTGTGGTTCCTTATTATTTATATCCCAATATTCTTGTGCTTTGTGTGACTCCCTGAACCTTTATACCTGCATTTGGCTGACATGCAGTGAGCTGATAGAGGTGTTTGACGGTGCTTATTCTATCATGAATTGCATTCAATTACATCAGAAAATGTTTTCAAATGTGCCAGATAGCAGACGCTGCAGACTTCCTATCTGCAAGCTCATAAAAGTACATAACAAGCAACATCTAGCTCACCTAAATTGGCTGAAACCAGGCACGGTAGGCTATGTAAATTCAGCGACAATATCACTGCACAAAAACTTTGAAGGTAAAACTTGACTTTTATTATAACACGTTACAAACTGAAGCAACCATTCAAATTCATTTCAATCAGATGCTATAAATACAATCCGACACAAATATATAACTCATTGGGTGATGTATGATTTTTGTTGCCCAGGCGCCTTTTTTTGGGCGTATTTGTAGTACAGAATACGCCTGAATCTATGAACCTGTTCTACTGCGGGTCATGAATCAGATGCATTCTAGCTACAAAGTGACACTTCTGGCTCAGGTAAACCACTATTAAAGTACTCTACTTGTTCCAGGAGTAATACGCCTGGATTTGCCGTACTGAAGCTATAAATGTGTAGTATTGTATGGTTGTAGTGCGCCCCGTCTCCAGCACGCCCCACACTCTCAGGCGCATTACATCCGATAATGTAATGAATATTGGAGTGTGCCTGGTTTAAAATATAGCGAACAGGGCTGCGCCAGTTTTCGGGCTAAAAAGATGCCAGACTTCTGGCACAGCTCTGTACATACATGTCACCCTTTATTCCAATAAATGTTGTATCCAGAGTCTCCAAGTGAACTTATGGACTACCCTAGATCTTTTCCCTGCATTTCTCCTAGCTAACTGGCAGGGGATCCGCCCTAAAAAGGGAGCCTCCACCCTATGGAAGCTAATTCAGTGACCTCTATATATACATGCTCCGCTACACAGCAAGTATACATGTATGCATAACCTTTTGATTTAGGCTCTTTTCATATGTATTACTTTGCATTGTACTTGCTTTCAACCATGTTTAAGTTTTCTGATTCTTTTTTTTTTCTTGTTTTCCAGGGAGTTAATTGGGAGCCTTGGAAAGGTCATGAATTCTCCATTCCATTTATAGAAATGAAGATGAGGCCTCTGAGCGTGTAGACAGGATCAATAGCCTGAGGGAAATTCAGTACAAAATTTCATATTTTGGGGGGTATCAGAGTAGATAAACATGGCTGCAACCTCCCAAAAGCTGCGCTACTCTTGTCCATGGACTGTGTTTGGAATTGCAGCCTGGTTCAAGGAAAAGTGGCTGAGCTGCAATACCACACACAGCCTGCGAATGGCACTGTTTTGGGAACATTGCAGCCATCTTTTCTATTCTTGCACAACCATTTAAAGGGATTTTCCAGTTTAATATAAATAAAGCTTAAAATGCAAAAGGAAAACTCTGTAGTAATCTCATAAGCTTTAGATTTCAATTCCTCATTTCCTAAGAATGTATTTGCTGTCAGTGTATAACAACCCTCTTGTTTACATTCACATGCTGCGAAGGTGTACACAGCTAGTCCTGCTTTTGACTAAAATGGATACAATTGTATCTAGTTAATGCGCTGTGACTTCAAACGGATACATTGTAGCAAACTGTCAAAATTTAGGGTGCTTTCACACGGTGCGGTTTTGGTGCGGTTTTGATGCGGTTTTTTGGATGCGTTTTTTGTGCAACAATGTATAGCATTAATTGTTGTGCCTTCCTGCACAAAAAACGCATCCAAAAAAAGGCATCAAAAACGCACCAAAATCGCACCATGTGAAAGCACCCTTAGGGTCCATCCACACGGTCAGATTTTCAGGCGGATTTTCAGATGGTTTTCATATTTGAAAACTGTCTGAAAACCAACTGTCAACCGTCCACATAGACTTTAATAGAAAATCCGTTCAGTAGTCTACACCAAACAGATTTTTAGCCGGACGTTGTTTTTTACACTGCCAGCATTCTGAAAAATTTAGAACATGCTCAATCTCATTTCAATGGTTGAGGGGGACGGGTGAATCTGCAAACCGCAGACAGAACCGTCCCCCAAAACTACGGAAAAGATGACAAAATACTGGCCAGATTCTTATGACTGAATCCGACTGGTATTTTGTCACTGCTGTGTGGACGTACCCTTAGTGAAGCTGCTGCTAATGTATTAAGTGCAGGGGCGCACAGCATGTGGTCCTTGGTGCCTTTCTGTGCGGCCCCGAGCCATAAAGACACATATATGCTTTCTCTGGGGCAATTTCACATGCATATATTATAGATGCATTTTTGCATATGTACTATGGCTTAGTGTCCCAGCCTTACTGCAGGTTTACTGACCCAAACTCTCTGCATCTTAGGGTATGTTCACATGGCGTCTTTGTGGGGCATAATTCTGCACGTAATTGCGCTGCAATATGCCCGTATTATGCCCCGCAAATACGGTAATTTATAGTTCTCATTAAGAGAGCTTTAAAGTGAATGTCTATGGGAGCTACTGTACTCGCTGCTATACGCCGTAAAGACGCTATGTGAACTCGGCCGTAGGGATCGATTATGCTGAGTGTTCGGGTCAATACACCCCCAGTCAGGCTGGGACACTTGGCCATAGAATGGTAAAAAAAATGTGCCCTAAATATGCATTTGTGAAACTGGCCATTTAGGGCGACATGTTGGTGCTGACCGAACAGTTCTAAATAGCTTAAAGGCAGTGTAGACTGCGCCAGAATGTATGAACCTGTTCCTCTGCAGATCATACATACAGGCACATTGTAGTGCCAATATGACAACTCAGGCTCAGGTAGATCACCTTTAACCTGGTCTGGCTGTTCTAACTGTAATGTGCCTAGTTTTGGCATCCCATATTCATAAATGTGTCTAATCTTACAAATGTGGTATGACGCCCCCAGAATGCCCCAAAACCTTTGGCACAGTAAAAAGTGTCTTTGGCACATTACAAAGGGACTTACTGTTTGGAGCGTGCCTGTTCATACACTCTTTTTGGCTCCAAGCACACCAGAAAGTAGTTCAGCCCCATTCTTACATGTGCCCTTAGTGACTAAGCTTTATTAAAGGGCATTTCTGAGATTTTAGGAAAACTCCATACTGCAGGGAGCCTGTTAAAATAAAACAAAATTCACTTGTGCATTCGCCATTCCAGCACCATCACAGCCCCGTTTACTCCTGCCGGCCTCCCACATATTATGTTCATGACTCTTATGACCATAATCCAATCACTGGTCTCAGTCGTCACTGCTCGCACATATGGCATGCAGTTTTCTAAAGCCAGTACAGGCAGTCCTCGACTTACATCGTTCCGACTTACATACGTCCCCTAGTTACAAACGGAGACTTATGAGGCGTGGCTGACATTTAACACTGAGTCACGCCCTATGATAACCAAGTGCCAGCATGCCACAGCTGCACATGAAATACAGAACTTTAGGTGAACTCTTCTAAACAAAAGGACACAGACAGCAAAACAAATGTAAAAACTGTTCCCTGTACTATCCAAAAATTATTTTGCTGGAATTACATTTAATAAATCTACCTGTTCCGACTTACATAGAAATTCAACTTAAGAACAAACCTACAGTCCCTATCCCGTTTGTAACCTGGGGACTGCCTGTAATTGCCTCATGATCACATGAGCCGAGAACATGATGTCACTGCTGGTGCTCCGGTGGGGTACAACGGAGATCTAGCGGAAGCAGGAGCGCTGAGCATAAGTTCATATTTTTATTTTAACACAGTAGCAGACGGTAGGAGGTTTTCCAAAAATCTGTGAAAACTCCTTTATGTTACACCTGAAACTCCCTTTAAGGTTAGTCAGTTGAATTTCTCCCTGAGCATGCTGGGAAATTGATTTTGGTTATGTTTTTCTTGTGACTTGTGTTGTATTTATGCCACGTGGGCTGAAGTAGTCCAAGCAAACCCTGCATCTGCAGAAACCGCCATCATTTGTTGTTCTTTTATTTTATTCATTACTATTTGTTAGTATTTAACCTCATTCCCAGTTTTTCATGTTTATTTAATGCACATTCCATGCAGCATGACTTGATTCAATGATGTTTGTTGTGTTTTTGTTATTTTTGAGCTACCTAACTGTAGAGAGTGCTTGTGACTGAGTGCGCGGTCTTCACCCCCGGAAGCAGGCAGGATATGTAAATAGTCCATTTCTACAATGTCTCTCTTGCTGGCAAGCTAACTCCTCACCTTACTGTCATCCGTACAAATGTATATAGTTGTATACTGCACTGCAAACTACATCTGTAATGAAATAGATCAATAAAGACTTTACCAAGAATCCCTGACTGAAGCCAGTTATTTTGTTAAATAAAACTTATATTTTTTTTCCAAATGGATAGTTTTTGCCCAAAGACTTAAAGGGGTTGTCTCACTACAAGGTTTGCTTTTTATGTTAAAGATCTTGCAAAAACAAGTCACTTTGCAATGTGTGTCCATTACCAGTGTCCTACCTATTCCTAGATATCCCCTCTTGTATGGGCTGCATCAGCTCCTCAGGTCGCTATAGTTACAGACCTGTTTGATCTCTTCTGATAGGCTGCCAGCACTGGTCGCTATAGCTACAGACCTGGCTTCTACTGCAGCCTAGTAGAAGCCAGTAAACATGCCCCTGAATTCAAAATGAGACCAAGAAAACAGGACTGAGGTGAGATGAATCAATGTAGTGAGACAACCCCTTTAATACAAACATCATGGTCTAGTGCAGTATAGTGCACAATTGCTTAACTCAAAACCGGCGACCCGAATCTGACCCACCACAAGATTTTAGGTGACACACAAGAGCTTACGCACATCAAGCACATATGGACACAGAAACCGTAATTCCACTATTCCCACAAGATGCAGCCAGTGCTTGACAGATGTGGCGGTAACAAGAAAGGTAGTGGGCGGTATCTTGAAATCAGGGCTCACCCCACGCCGCTCTGTTCAGCAACTCACAGTTGATGACACAGCTCTGTCAGCCCTACCAAGCTACTCTACAAGGTAGAAGGCTGGGTGCTAAGGAGGTGGAAGGGGTTTGCTGCTATACAATCTCAAAGAACATCTTGGCCTTTTGATGACCACGTGGAACAATTTGAACTATTGGAACAATTTGAACTACTTTATCAGCAACCCAGGAAAAAGGTACATACACCAGAGATATCCTGCTGGTGCACTTCCATTTGCTGCATATTGTGTTTTATACTATTTAATCATATGTAAAGGAGAAGTTACATTTATATAGTCTTAGGCCATGTTCACACGGCTTAAAATGGGCCATATTTCGGTCCGTAATTACGCGCCGAAGTGCGCCAATTACGGGCCGAAAACGGCCCATTCATTACGGGCGGGGAGATAATTCACCTGTCACTTTCTAGCGGCGCGTATACGCCGCTAGCAGTGATAGTCAATGGGCCGGCGAAGTGCCGGCCCCCTGCTTACTCCCCCGCTCCCGCCCCGCCCCCGTCCACACGGCGTAATTGCGGGACGAAATTACGTCCCACAATTAAGCCGTGTGAACATGGCCTTACAGTTACAAACGGCCCTTTGACTGCAATCTTAAAGCTTATGTGGCTCATGATGAAAATGAGTTTGACATTCCTGCTAAAGATATGGTGACTAAACAACAGTATACCAGGACAAGGTATAAGGAGCAATCTAAACTTTTTTTTCTTGTCTATACGTCTGGATTATCCGTTTGTATAGTAGCAAACTATAGTAGCCAACTAGGCTTGGCTTCATTTGGGGCAAAGACTCAAATTTCCTGTCCTATTTTTGAATCTAGATAATAGAAGCATAAGTTAAGGCTCTTGAACCCCAATGCTAAATGCCCCGATTTCCTACATGAAGTGTGACATATATAATGCTGATGTCTTTTTATATGACTTTTTGACTGGGCGCAACTATTATTCCTGTACCCCCTTTAACTACATCCATGCTGGATACCCTGGTCAACCAGAGAAGATTGTTGGCCTCCAGCATCTAAAGTATATACCAGACATGACCCCACCCTAGTTAAACATCTTCTTTTCATTTGTCCCAGGAAAGAAGGAATTAATATTTCCTCTTTTCCACCAGAGGAGATGTTTATAAGCGCCCACTTACAATTTATACAGAATATGGACATGTCCACTTACAATACTTCTAATAATGTATTGGTGAATCAACCTACAAGAATTTTTTTTCTAGAAGTAAGTGAGTGGCTTCACATGAGGCTGTCGAGTCCATTGTTATTATAAGAAGACCTGGAGAATACCCGATTTAATGTAGTGAACCAATGTAACCGTGGTGGGGAGGAATCAGAATTAGACTCTTCACATTACTATCATGCTTTATGTTAGGACAGAAACCACGAAGCCAGGGCCGGAGCTGTTAAACGGTGAACACCAATGGCACTAGATGACCCCTAATGACTTATAATGGGGTCTGCCCTAGTTTCTTTTGTTTTCATGGTAAAAATAGTACTGTATGATGTGCTGTTCCCATCAAATCTGATGGAGTTATCAATGGATGCTCCAAATAGATATTCTAATGATAATGTATACAGAGCCGTATTGTGGCTGCCCTGCTCTGGGTTCTTTTATCAAGTAGCTTCTGTATTACTGTTTATGCAGATTTCAAGTATATTTATACAAGATCATAAAAGTTCACCCACATATTGGAGAGAAAGGTCCCTTGGGCCAAGCAGGGCATGTTATATTGGGCAATTGAAATATCAAATGTGCCTCTAAAAGATGATGGGGACCATGACTGAGGAATTGGCTGTGTTTCTTTATATAGGGTGAGAATGAGCTGCTTACATTTGTTTTTGCTTACAAGGAACTAGGAAAATATATTCATGTTCTACGTCTCTAGGATTTTCTCTCATATAGTTGGGAAAACTTGTAGCATCCCCAATCCCTGGGCTGCTGGGCCCCGGTTATTTTATTTGAATTTCCTTTATTCCATTATATTTTAGAAGCAAGTCACATCTTAGGCAGTGTTCACACTGCCATCAAAGGTTCCTGTTGACAGTTCTGGGAAATTAAACAGAAAAAAATAATGTTGCGTGCACAACAGAAACTATGATAGAACCCGACGGACTCCATTATAAATGAATGAAGTCCATCAGGCGCCGGTGGCAGAGGATTATGGCTAGCCTAACATTATAGTACAACAGACTCAAAACCAAACGTTTCAGAAACTTAAATTATATGTCAAAGTCTGATCAGCAATCCCAGAGTCAGCATGATGAGGAACGGATTGTACTATTTTCTTAAAGAGAAGGTTTTTTTTCGGTAGAAGCCTCTGTCGCAGATTTAGTCAAAAATGCACACTGTACAATTTTCTCATTTAAAATGATGACTGAAACCCAATATGTTGTTCCCTCATGAATTGGATCTGGTGCTACCTCTTTGATGGAGGCCTTGAATGAAGCCTCTGACACTGATGTGAACCCGGACTTAGATATACAGTACTCACAAAAAGTTAGGGATATTTGGTTGTTGCTTGAAATTTCAGAATAAACCAAAAAATTCTTGATTTTTTTTTAAATGAACCAACTATAGAATGCACATGTCCAGCTGTTCAGTGTTTCAGTATTTTTCGCAGAACTTTCTGATCTTTAACAATGAGCTTAATGGCAAAATTCCCAACAAGTCTTTGATCCCTGAAACGCTCAATAAATTTAGGGGATCAATTTGAATTGGGATTTAAAAATTCCTCCTCATCATGCTGTTCACATTTTGACATCATGAGACCAAGACAACACCTTACAACTGATGAACAGTATCTCACCAAGCTTCAAGCAGGATGTCTCAGACGGAAGTGGCCACTGAGCTGAGAGTGTCACAGAGTGTCATCAGCAGGTTCCAACAGAGATACAGAGAGACTGGAAGAGTCACATAAAGGAGTGGACGTCCTTAGGCTCCATCACACACTAATGACCAATTCATTGTAAACAATGCCCTGAGGAACCCGATGATGAATGCCACACTACTCCAGGCATGTTTAAGGGAGGTGAGAAGCAACCAAGTGTCACGTCAAACCATTCATAACCATTTACATCAGCATGGTCTGTGTGCTAGACCAACAACAAGGGCACCTGACCACACCACCAGGCACAGGCATCATCATCTTTCATGGGCCAGTGAGCATCTATGCTGGATGAGGGCCAGTCCTTTTCAGTGCTGTTCACTTATGAAAGTCGATTCACTCTGAGCAGAAATGATGGCCGCCAATGTTGCTAGAGACATCAAGGAGAGCGCTATGCATCAGCCTCTGTTTGGTGTATCCTCAGAATAACTCAACTCACAGCCATCAATGTCTAAACTGCTGGCAACAAAAGTCAGTACACCCCTTGGTAAAAATGGAGCACTGCCTTAACTCTCTTGGCTCTTCCACCTTTTGTTTGGGGATATCCCACAGATGCTCAAGAGGGTTTAGGTCTGGAGATATGCTTTGCTAATTCAGGAGCTCTACACTAATTTTCTTTAGCAAGACAGTTGTCATTTTGGAGATGTGTTTCGAGCTGTTATCATGTTGGAATACTGCCCTGCGGTCCAGTTTCAGAAGGGGGGTATTCATGCTCTGCTTCAGTATGTCACAGTACATGTTGGATGACATGAAGCGAGCACGGTACTCGCGAAATGCATTGTTTTTGTTTTAACTACACAATAAAACGTGACACAATAATAGTGGACTAATGTCCCAGTGTCATATGTTTTTGTAATTGTACCCCTAGCGCTACTACTCTCTTCGCTATCTTTGTGACAGTACATGTTGGCATTCACGGTTCCCTCAATGAACTGTAGCTAACGACTGGCAGCACTTATGCAGCCCCAAAACATGACACTCCTACCAATATGCTTGACTGTAGGCAAGTCACGCTTGCTTTTGTACTCCTCGCCTGGTTGCCACCAACACGTTTGACACCATCTTAACCAAATAAGTTTATCTTGGTTTCATCACACCACAGTATATGGTACCAGTGATCCATGTACTTAGTCTGCTTGTCGGCTTTCTCGTGCATCATCTTTAGAAGACGCTTCCTTCTGGGACGACAGTTATGCAGACCAATTGGATGCAGTATGCAGCGTGTTTTCTGGGCACTGACAGGCTTACACCCATCCCTTAAACCTCTGCAGTAATGCTGAAAGCTCATCTATTTTGAAAAGACAATCTCTGGATATGACGCTGAGCATGTGCACTCAGCTTTTTGGTTGATCTTGGCGAGGCCTGTTCTGAGTGTTACCTGTCTTGTTAAACCGCTGTATGGTCTTGGCCACCATGCCGCAGCTCAGTTTCAGGGTGTTGGCAATCTTTTTATAGCCTAGGACATCTTTTTTTCAGATTTTCAGAGAGTTTTTTGCCATGAGGTGCCATGTTGAACTTCCAGTGACCAGTATGAGAAAGTGTGAGAGCGATAACAACAAATTTAACACACCTGCTCCACATTCGCACATGAGACCTTGCAACAATTGGAGGGGAAAATGGCAAACTGAGCACAATTTGTCCATTTTCACTTAGGGGTATACTTACTTTTGTTGCCAGCGGTTTAGACATTGATGGCTGTGTGTTGAGACCTCCAGACCTCCGATTCTCCATTGAAAACAACAGGATCACATAGAACAGAAGAAATTTTGTTGTTTCTAATTGATAGAGGTCAAAAAGCTACAAACCTTCTATTAAAAATGTAATTACATCGCATAAAACTCTGGATCCCCTAAAGGGGCAGGTATCCATTTATAAACCCGATCAGATGGAATTGATCTTTAAAATGAGGGCTAGCAAAGGCCTTGAGCTGTGTTATAATCCAGAGCCGCTTGTTTAATACAATGGAAACAAATACTGCCTCTATTTTAAGCCTCGGTAATCACTGTAATTAATTGCTTTGATGACGCCAAGGGTTTCGTGCTACTTTAACACGTGCAGTGCTTGTACCTACATCAAGTGCTTCCACAAAGCGAAATCGTTAAAAGCCCCTGAATGCAAAAATATATGTAAAACGGAGGCTAAATAGGCCATTTATTAATCTGGTTTATTAATGTTAGCTAATGGCCATTATAAGGCTGCAAATATCACATTAGCTCGGCACTGCCTAATGGTTATTTAAATGTGTGAAGTTGCCTAATCTGATGTGCTGATTATTACCTGAGGCTGTGCCGTGATTGAATGCGAGATGCATTATTTATGATCTTTACATCTAGAAAACGTAGTTGCCGCATAGCTGGAGCACAACAGCATAGAAATGATATCATAAACTCGAATTACTCAGCTCTCAGAGGTCTAAGAGTAAAATGATCCCCTACTATTGAACATACATGTGTCTCCACAAGGACTATAAAATAAGATAACCCTTCACCCTATATCCAAATATGAAATAATAATACAAATAGAATATAAATATTTATAATAAAGAAATTGAATACAATAGAAGATATAGCAAGAATTGCATACATCCGATATCTGTCACCTAATGTGACTATTAAGGTATGTCCACACGGCAATGGCTTTCAGTCAACCATTCCAATAGACGTCAATAGAAAATCCGATCTGTAGTCTACACAGCTTGGATTTTCTGATGGTCGGATTTCAAATCCAAAAATGTACTGTTCAATGTTTATGGAGACAGCCAAATCCGCAAACCGAAGACAGAAACCGCTCCCCCGTTCAAAAGACATAAAATACAGGTTGAATTCTTTAATCAGAATCCAACTGGTATTTTGTCATTGAGGTGTGGCCCTACCCTTAGATGGGCCCTCCTGAAAGGGTTTGTCCATGTTTTTAATATGTTTAAGCTGTAAGAAAGCTTAAAACAAAAATCATACTTAACCCAGCGCTAATGCTGCCAAAGGTCTTCTGATAACATCCCGGGTTCAGCTTTTGAACATTGCAGCCACTAATTGGCTGTAAAAGTTGCGAGCCATTGCCTTTCTGCAATAGCCAGTCGATGGCTGCAGTGGTTATGAGCTGACCGTCTACAGCTGGATGTAAAGCAGAAACCACTGGCAATGTCAATGCTGTAATGACTGTGAATGGCAGGCGAGTATGAACTCTCTTATCTTATCAGAGCAGCAGCAGCTTAATTTTATTAAACAAATTGACACAGAAAAGTCCTTTAAAGGGATTGTCCAGAGCGGAAAAAAAAAAAATTTCCAACAAATTTCGCTCTCATAGCACTTTTGTAATCTATTATCACAGACCATGGACTGGAAAAAACAGATGATGATATAAAGGGTTTGTCTCAGTCAATATAAAAAAAACCTCAGAATATAGTGAAACCTTTTTACAATCAAACTTAATGGTAATGATCTAATTAAAATGAAAATCCCTACCTACACAAGGTATGATGACCCAGAGGTGGTAGAGGAGAGGATGGGGGTTGTAGTGCTCATGGTAGCTCTGACCAATCCTCACGTGCTTTCCCTAGGGACACAGTGATAAAGGGGGGGTCTTCAGGTGTAGGAGTTGGTGGTATCCCTGCTTTGTTTTCCCGGGGACACACTCAGTATGATGGTAGCCTGACTGCCCTGATGGTGTTGGAGGTGTCCAAGATGTAAATGCAGCAATAAGAGACAGGAATCAGTTTGGAGTTCAAATAAGAGCTTCTTTTACTCCAGGCTAGATGGTCAACCCGAGAATAGCCTTCTTAGGAGAATTCATATCACAGTCACTTTCAAAGGATGGGCCAGAGTTACAGCATTCAGTTATCATTCCTACTCCACAGCAGCTTACATGCTCACATGGGATCCAGAACCTTCTGTGAGGGTAGTGGGTTGAGCTAGGCCAGTGGCTGCTAGGTCTCAACTGACTATTAAGAGAGTATTTGGGTTGCTTGCTCCTCTTTCAGGGCACCAATCCCGTGGGCTGACAGGGCTCCCCTTTATCTTCAAAGTTTTTACCTACTTGTCCTCTTGCTAGACTCACGGCGAGGAGTTAGAATGCTGACTCTGGACCGGAGATAAGTCCAGGGCTTGAACACTTGGTTGCTGGAACAAGCTCACTGAACTCAGAGGTCCCTAAAAGCCCAACTACAGGATGTTTTTATAGACTTTAGACTCACCTCAGTTACTCAAGTGACCATCCTTGCTCAGACTCTTCTGAAAGTCTTAACCCTTAATGTAATCTGGTTTCAACCTGGCAGCATTACATTGCATTTTTACTATATTGTATACTACCCAATGCATGGTATTATTGCCAATAGTTTGCAGTTTGAAAGACAAAAGCTAACATTACAGTACTATACCAAAACCACCTGAACATACACTATACTGGGATACCACAAGGGTGATCATCCCTAAAAGGGCGACTCTGTTCTCCACCCTATCCCTGAGACAAATTCTAGTTGTCCCTGCATGTACGAGAGAGACATTTAGTTACAACAATATGATATATAAAGACTAGTCAAAACCTTTTGTACAGTCAAGGTAACCTATACTTCATATAGGTACAGAATGCATATAATAACATTAGGACAGCTGAAAAAACTATGTATACTATATCCAGGGGTAGAAAGTTTAGTCACCACTGCCACCAATGCATTTCTCTCATGGCACAGGGGTCATCAGGAAGATAAATAGCATAGTATACCATAGGACACAGGTGTCAAACACAAGGCCCGCGGGCCACATCCGACCCGCGGCCTTGTGTTTTTCGGTCTACGATGTCCCTGACTCCGCACGGCTGTTTTACCACAGCCGGGCGTGATGCGCCGCTTTGCTCACGCCCCCTGTGACGCTGGGTCTCCTCGGCCGGCAGCCTCTGCCGCCGAGGAGATCTTGGGAGCTGGTGCGGGCGTATGCGCCGTTGACTCACGCCGCCTTACACCTACAGAGTCTCCAACCGGACCGGACCGCTGCACGGACACGAGGTAAGTAGCTGTTTTTTAATTTTATAATCATTAAGGGGCATCTGCCTGGCTACTGAGGGGGCTATGGGGCATCTGCCTGAATACTGAGGGGGCTACTGGGGCATCTGCCTGGCTACTGAGGGGGCTACTGGGGCATCTGCCTGGCTACTGAGGGGGCTACTGGGGCATCTGCCTGGCTACTGGGGCATCTGCCTGGCTACTGAGGGGGCTACTGGGGCATCTGCCTGGCTACTGGGGCATCTGCCTGGCTACTGAGGGGGCTACTGGGGCATCTGCCTGGCTACTGAGGCGGCTACTGAGGCATCTGCCTGGCTACTGAGGGGGGATTCTGGGGCATCTGCCTGGCTACTGGGGCATCTGCCTGGCTACTGAGGGGGCTACTGGGGCACTGCTGGCTACTGAGGGGTCTGGGCTCTGCCTGGCTACTGAGGGGGCTACTGGGGCATCTGCCTGGCTACTGGGGACCATGGGGCATCTGTGTGGCTACTGGGGCATCTGCCTGGCTACTGGGGACCATGGGGCATCTGTGTGGCTACTGGGGACCATGGGGCATCTGCCTGGCTACTGGGGCATCTGTGTGGCTACTGGGGACGATGGGGCATCTGCGTGGCTACTGGGGACCATGGGGCATCTGCCTGGCTACTGGGGACCATGGGGCATCTGCCTGGCTACTGGGGCATCTGCCTGGCTACTGGGGGACTATGGGGCATCTACATGGCTACTGGGGGACAATGGGGCATCTGTCTGGCTACTGGGGGACTATATGGGGCATCTACATGGCTACTGGGGGACTATGGGGCATCTGTCTGGCTACTGGCGGACTATATGGGGCATCTACATGGCTACTGGGGGACTATAGGGCATCTCCCTGGCTACCGGGGGGTTATGTGGGGCATCTCCCTTTCTATATGGGGCATATTACCTGGCTGCAGAGGGCATATTACTATCTGGCTACAGGGGGCAAAAATACCTATCTACCTACATGGGCAGATATAACTGTCATCTACAGGGGGCTTTATAGCCACTTATCTACCTACAAGTAGTTCTAAAATTATGTCGGCCCTTTAAGGTACGCCGTGAGGCTGATGCGGCCCCCGGTGAAAACGAGTTTGACACCCCTGGCATAGGAAGTAAAATACTGAAAATGCAACAAGGATAATGGCTATACAAGAAAAGGAGATGACCAGGAAAAACAGTAAGTGCTGTATTTACTCCTGACACCACAGACACCTCGAGATACACAGTGACCACTATGAAGATGCACAATAGACAATGGCTCCTAGGTAGTAAGTGACTGTAGTATGTAGCTGGTGATGTTTTTTTAACTATCCTAATGTTATTATATGTGTTCTGTACAGCTACATGAAGTATAAGTTGCCTTGACTGTACACAAGTTTTTGGCTATTCTTCACATACCATATTGCTTTGACTGATTATCTCTGTGACCTGTACATCCAGAGACAGCTATCTCAGGAACAGAGTGAAGAACACCCTTGTAGGGGTGATTGCCCTGTTTCAGTAGGGATTCCTTTGAACAGTGTTTTTTTAGGGTACTAACTCCTTTCTCCATTTCTTTTTCATTTTAATAAGATCATTAAACATTAAATTTCATTGTAAGGAGGGTTGGCTATATTCTGTGAGGCTTTTGAAATGTACTTTCATTCATTTTCTGTGGGCTTCCTGCAGTTCTACATCAATTGTTTGCGGAGAGGAAAATTGGTACTTTTGTGTGTTTGGACACACAGAAAAAAGCTCTGTGTCGAGCCCAAAAGATCAGGTGACAGAGGGGGCTGGCCTTCTTCAGGACAGTATTTAAAGCTAGACCCTCATGGTCCTGCCTCATAAAGTTTTGAGTGGAATCTATCATCTCACAGATCAAAAGAAAAATTCCTAAAACAATAATCTTTAATAGATATGCATTAAAATAATTATCCTTTATATATAATAATGGCCTCACACATATAGCCACTATACAAATATGCAACTGTATATGTATAAAGTACCCGGTGTATATCAGTACCTAAATACAAAAGTAAGTGGACAATGTCTCGCTAATCACAGCAAAAAAAGACATTGTACCAAATACCTATTAGCAGGGAGAAGTGCCCCTATAAGAGGGAGGAAAATGTGGTCAAAATTGTGGTAAAAAACTCACGGTTCTGAAGACCTTGTCACAGTAGACTCTGTTGCCCCATTGGACCAGTATATACCATATAATAGAAAAAGCACTATCGCTATCACTATACTAGTCCTATCCAGATAGAGCACTCGCCCCGAAAAGGGCGACCCCACCTCTCGGCGACTCACCCTAACTAACTAAATTATACAGTAACATACATAAAGAACACAGACATAAGTACGACGCGTTTCCCCAAGATATGGTTCATCAGGGGATAATAATTATACATCTGTGATGAGAGATGATGATGGTCCAAGTGATGGCATGATGAGGCCATAAGTAAGTGCCAGACAGTATATCACTTATATACCCACCCCTATTAACCAAATAAACTACTCAGCCAATCCAATGCCACTTTACTCACCAATGATACAGGAGCAAAGTCCATAAGCTTCCATGTTAAAAAAAAGAAGAGTCTACTGCACAATATCCTTTTTTAGACTGTATGTGACTCTAGTGTCTCTATGGAATATTACAGCGGACTATGGTGTTCCATACAACAAATAAATCTAAAACCTGACAGAAGGTGGCCAAATTGTTTAGTAGAGCAAAATCCACGGCACACCAAAGGAAATATTGAGAGCAAATATAAATGTTATTAATAAGTGATGAATATCGCTCACATAATGCACTAGATACAAAACTAATCCAGTGTACTGCATAAAATATACACCCAGAATATAAACGTCAGTTTGATTAGTTGATGTCAAGGAATATTTTGACGTTTCGGCACATAGCCTTTGTCAAAGAGATGAATTCGCCGTCTGCCTCTCGTTGGTCTCAGACTTCCTTTAGACGTCTCCTTGCTTCTCCATAGCCACGCTTGAGAGCCCCTATTGGACCCTACTAACTTTTGGCTCTCCGTCACTTTTTGCCTAGTGCCGGTTATATCTTGCATTACTGTATTTTACATACCATCTACTACTCTGGATATACTGTATACTATGCTACTTCCCCCCGATGTCTTTGACAAAGGCTATGTGCCAAAACATCAAAATATTCCTTGACATCACCTAATCAAACTGACATTTATATTCGGGATGTATCTTTTGTGCAGCATACTGGATTAGTTTTGTATCCATAGCAATATGGGTGACATGTATGAACGGGGCTGCGCCAGAAGTCTGGCATCTTTTCTAGCGCAGCCTCGTTCGCTCTATTTGTAACCAGGCGCACTCCAATACCAGGCACATTACAGAGCGCCTGCAGCACTTTGTAATGCGCCAGAGATTGCGGGCCTACCGGAGGCTTGTCGCACTACAACCGTACGAAGCTACACATTTATAGCTTTAGTACGGCAAATCCAGGTGCATTACTGATGGAACAGATAAACCACTTTAAAAGTGGTACCTTTTAAAGTAGCTTTGTAGCTAGAAAGTGCTAAATCTATGACCCGCAGTAGAACAGGTTCATAGATTCAGGCGCATTCTACACTACTAATGCGTGCAAAAAAAATGGCGCCTGGGTGCCAAAAATCATACATGTCGCCCTATGTGCACCATAATTATCACTTATTAATAAAAATTATATTTGCACTCAATATTTGGTGTGCCATGGATTTTGCTCTACTGGATATATCGTGACTCCTGACCTTCCACCTGAGCACACAGATCCGGTAATAGGTGTGCATAACCTTTTTGAGACCACTGATGGTCAATTGTTTGGCCTAAATGGAGTAACAGGGTTATATGGATACATTTACTGTATTTCATGGGTGCTCTTCTGGTAAACCTGCAAAATGGACACTGTTGATGCAGTATTAACAGAGCCAAAGTAATGACGATCCCTGTACAGTGCAGATAACTAATCCACATCTAATGAATCCACAGCTCCTTATGTGATGCATAATAATGAGGTGATTCATTTAAATGACAGAGATTGCCATTCAGTAGTATAGTCTTAATTTCACATATACAGACGATGGATGCAGATATGTAGAAGAGGCATTTTGGCCAGTTATGGCCTTCTTCTATGTCACATCTATCGGAGAAGTATGAGATAACAAAATCAATTATATAACAGCAAAGGTAAAAGAGGGCAGATGTGAAAAGGGTACGAAAAGAAGGGGGAACATACAAAATATACAAAGCACAAAAGTAAAAAAGGGAAAGGGGTCAATAGGGCAAAATATACAAGGGAATATATTAATCTATATACATGTGTGCATCGATATACAGTTGAATCAATAAGTTACATACACTATATCAAAAGAAACATCTGCATGTTTTTCTCACTATCTGACATGAAATCAAAATAAACCTTACCCGTTTTCGGTCAATTAGAAACCAAAATTATTTATATTTGCCAAATGCCAGAATAATGAGAGACATAATTTTAGTAGTGTTGAGCGATTATTATCGACAAAGTTGAAATCGGCACAGTTTTTATGTTGATCGGAATTTTTCGATTACGCGATAATTTAGGTGAAAATCTGCGCATAATCTATTAATATCGCGGCATTTTCGGTGCTTCCTGTCATATTGGCGGCCAGCAAATCAGCTTAGAGAATAGAGCAGGGTGAGCTGGGTGTGCGACGTCATGACTGGGGATGTGTATGGTTGTGATTGGCTGGAAAAATCACATGACCCTTTTTTACTTTAGAACAGCTCTTCCTGTTCAGCATCAGTATGTGTTGTGTATCATAAGAGCAGGACTTTGTGTCGGTCTTTTCTCATACGGCTCAGCGAAAACTGTTCTCTTTGTTCACACAGACAACTATGCTTTTAGCTGTGAACATTAGAATTTAGGTAGTTTTAGAGAATTTCAGTTTTTAGTTACTTAGGCTGAGAATTTTAAAGAAGCATCTGGGCTGTACAGCACGGGGAGGGAGGGAGGGGGAGGGGGAGGGGCGGACGAACACAGACAGGCAAGGCAGGTTTTGAAAGGAGAGTGGATATTGTGCAGTCCGACTCTGCTTTGACCCTGTATTGAAATGGCTTTTTTTTAAAACAGTTTTGGCCATTTTTGGTGAAATATTAGCTTGTATTTTGTGCAGCCTGTACTTATATTAGGATACAGATCTTTTCTAGTAACTGCAGGTATATTTGATAGGTGCAAAACTCACCTTTTATTATCTGTACATGATTTAATTAGGTTTTTTTTCACTTTGGCGCAGCTCAGTTTTGTTCAAAGACCCATTTTGTACTTACAATAGGATACAGAACTTTTCTAGTCACCGCAGGTGTATTTATAGGTGAAAAAAACCACGTTTTATTATCCGTACACAATTTAATTAGGTTTTGTTCACTTTGGCGCAGGCCATTTTTTTTTCAAAGACCCATCTTGTAGGGTTTTTATTACCATACAGAAATTTTGCTAGAAATTTGGTGTTGTATTTCATAGGTCCAAAAACCACCTATTATTATCTGTACACAATTTAATTTTGGTTTTTTTTTTTCACTTTGGGGGCAGCTCAGTTTTGTTCAAAAGACCCACTTTGTACGTACAATGGGATACAGAACTTTTTCTAGTCCCCGCAGGTGTATTTCATAGGTGCAAAAAAACACTTTTATAGTACACAATTTAATTTAGGTTTTTTCACTTTGGCGCAGGCCATTTTTTTAAAAGACCCATCTTGTACTTATTACCATACAGAAATTTCTAGTAATTGGTGTTGTATTCATAGGTGCAAAACCCCCCTTTTATTATCCATACATTTAATTAGGTTTTTTTTTTACTTGGTGCGGCCCAGTTTTGTTAAGACCACTTGTATTTAATTTAATACAGAAATTTTTAGTATGTTGTTGTATTTCTTTGGTGCAAAAAACCATTTTTTATCCTTTAAAACTTTTTTAAATAGCTGTATTGCACGTGGTTGCGCTCTAGTTTTTTTTCAAATAGCCACGTTGTAGCCAATTCTTGAGAGAAAAATTTCTGGCAACTGTTCTCGTTTGTCATTGCTGCAAAAAAACGCAATTTCTCATCCGTGTAACTTTTGAATAGTTTTATTGCACTCGTTGAATCTCAGTTTGGCGCAGATAGCGCACCTGTATGATAGTCTATTGAAAATTATCAATTCCTAGTCCTACTGGGCAGTTGTAAATCCCTGGGGCTGAAGAAGAACACTGTTGATTTTGTCTTAGGTTCTTCCACCAGACGCATTTCACAGGTATTCGCTAGAAACATTTCAGTTTTAATCCTAGTTGGCTGTAGGAAATTAGAGGGATTAAGAATAGCTGTTATTTGCCGTCTTTTAATAAGAGACTATCAAAAACTCTTCCATACTTTCTCACATTTTTATCTTTGAACATGGAGCGAAATGCAGGGGGTAAGCGAGCAAAGAGCGGTGTAGGAGGTAGGGTAAAGAGAGAAGGTGCTCCTTCCCGTGCTGGCGACAACACGCATGCCAGCGGATCGTCGGGTTGCAGGAAACCGTCAGGCCTGTCATCGCTGGGTCAGGGCCCTTTGGAATTCAGTAACAAACAGCTTGCCAATCTGTTCTTCAGTGGTTAAAAGAACCTGCATCCAGCAGTCTTACCTCCTCTCCTCCCAGTCACGGCCACAAATCTGTGGGTCAGACAGGTTTAAGGGTCATGCTGTAGTCCAGGACAGGCATAGTCAATGTCCAGTTCAACTAAAATGGTGGTTCAAAGACTCTTTTTTCTGGCACTTTTTAATCTGTGGGTCAGACAGGTTTAATGGTCATACTGTGGTACAGAACAGGTATAGTCAATGTCCAGTTCAACTAAAATGGTGGTTGAAAGACTCCTTTTTCCGGCAATTTTTAAATCTGGAGGTCAGACAGGTTTAATGGTCATACTGTGGTACAGAACCGGTATAATCAATGTCCAGTTCAACTAAATTGGTGGTTCAAAGGGCTCCTTTTTCCGGCATTTTTAATCTGTGGGTTCGGGCAGGTTTAATGGTAATGCTGGGTCCAGGACAGGTATAGTCAATGTCCAGTTCAACTAAAATGGTGGTTCAAAGACTCCTTTTTCCGCAATTTTTAATCTGTGGGTGGACAGGTTTAATGGTAAAACTGCCGTCCAGGACAGGTATTTGTCAATGTCCAGTTCAACTAAAAAAGGTGGTTCAAAGACTCCTTTTTCCGGCACTTTTTAATCTGTGGGTCAGACAGGTTTAATGTCATACTGTGGGACAGAACAGGCATAGTCAATTTCCAGTTCAACTAAAATGGTGGTTGAAAGACTTCCTTTTTCCGGCACTTTTTAAATCTGGGGTCATGCGGGTTTGAGGTCATGCTGCGGAAACAGGACAGATTTTAGCCCAATGTCCAGTTCAACTAAAATGGGGGTTCAAAGACTCCTTTTTTCTGGCACTTTTAATCTGGGGGTTTCAGATAGGTTTAAGGGTCATGCTGCGTTCCAGACAGGGAAAATTCAATGTCCAGTTCAAGTAAAATAATGGTTCAAATCATACTGCCTTCTGCACTTTTTAAATTTGGGTCATGCGGGTTTTTAAGGGTCATGCTGTGGTACAAGACAGGTTTGTGAATGGTCTTGACTTTTTTTCTGTGACTTTTATAACCTAAGTGTGTTGCCTAAGATGTATCACGTATCCCATTTTGACTGTTTTTGGATGTTAATTCCAGTTTCTCCAGCCCTTTTGGGTGTAAAAAATGAAGGTGTTGTTCCCTCCCATAGACTTTAATGGTCATCGGCGATAATCTATTATCGACTATCGGAAATCGTCTTGATAATTGCCGATATCGACTAGCAACCCGATGACGATAGTCGACGTAATCGCTCATCACTAAATTTAAGTCACTTTTATTACTTTCTTCCAAGTCAAAAGTTTACATACATTTCATTAGTATTTGGTAGCATTGCCCTTAAACTGTATGACTTGGGTCAAACGTTTCGGATATCCTTCCACAAGCTTCTCACAATAGTTGGTAGGAATTTTGGCCCATTCTTTTGGCCCACCTGACAGAACTGGTATACCTGAGCTATGTTTGTAGGTCGCCTTACTCGCAGCTGCCTTTTCAGCTTTGCCCATACATTTTCAATGGGAAATGAGATCGGGGCTTTGTGATGGCCACTCCAAAACTTTGATTTGGGTTTTATCTTTAAGCCACTTTGTAACCAGTTTGGCAGTAGCTTCAGGTCATTGTCCATTTGGAAGACCCATTTCTGCCCAAGCTTTAACTTCCTGGCTAATGTCTTAAGATGTTGCTTCAGTATTGCCATATAATCTTCTTTCCTCATGAAGCCATGTATTTTGTGAAGTACACTAGTCCCTCTTGCAGCAAAACAGCCCCACAACATGATGCTGCCACCCCTGTGTTTCACAGTTGGAATGGTGTTCTTAGGCTTCCAAGCTTCTCCCTTTTTCCTCCAAATGTAACGATGGTCATTATGGTCAAACAATTCAATTGTAGTTTTGTCAGACCACAGGACATGTCTCCAAAAATGAAGGTCTTCGTTCCTGTGTGCATTTGCAAACATTAATCTGGCTTTTATATGTTTCTGTTGGAAATAATGGCTTCTTCCTGGCAGAGTGGCCTTTCAGCCCATGTTGATCCAGTACTCATTTCACTGTGGATAATGACACAATCTCACCAACTTCCGCCAGCAACAAAGTCTTTTGCTTTTGTTCTTGGGTTGATATGCACGTCGGACCAAAGCACGTCCATCTCTGAGACACAGATCCTGTCTCCTTCCTGAGCAGTTTTGATGGCTTTGGGCATTCCCATCTTGTTTATAAATTGCATATAATTGTTTCTACAGATGAAACGAGGCAAACCCTTTAGGTATCTGGAAATTGCACTCAAGAATGAACCAGACTTGTTCAAGTCCACAGTTCTCTTCCTGATATCGGCTGATTTATTTAGCCTTTCCCATGATGTTACACACAGAAGCAGTGTGTTTCTGGTGGAATTAAAATACATCCAGAGGTCTTTTTCTAATTAACTCAGATATTGCCAATAAACCTATCAGAGCTTCCAAAGACATGAAATCATCACATGGGCTGTCCCAAATTGTTTAAAAGCATAGAAATCCCAGTGTATGTAAATGTTTGACTTTGAAGAAAGTAATAAAAATTCCTCAAAAATTCTCTCTTATTATGCTGGTATTTGACAAATATAAATAATTGTGGTTCCTAATTGACCTAAAATGGGTAATTTTATCCTGATTTCATGTCAGATAGTGAGAAAAACATGCAGATGTGTCTTTTTATATAGTGTATGTAAACTTCTGGTTTCAACTGTATATGATGCAAAATACAATGGGAAGTAACCGAGTAATCCGGACAAGGTAGCATGAGAAAATCAAAATAATAAGCAAATGAATGAGCATATTGAATGATAACAACATCATAGGTAGGAGAGGTGTATGAAGTAATATAAGAAGAACAGTATGAGATGTGAGGTGTCAGGGTGGAGAGATGGTGAAGTATGGGAGCATATGGGTATGGAAGTACTGGAGCCAATATACAAAAGGTTGTAGTAGAGAGGAAGGAAAGGGTTAAATAGAAGGGGAGAGACTTATTGGATAGCCTGTACAGTGCAACAGAATATGCTGCTGTTATATGAGAGACACAAAACAAATGAATAAGAAATAGAGGGTGCCGTGGAGACTTGCCATACACAAACCTGCCATTAGATGCCAGCGTTCCTGCATGCTCGCTATTGAGAAATCCCGGTTAATAGAAGTTTGTATTGTGAATTGTTAAAAACACTTTTTAACATAAAGGGAAGCAGCAGGTGCGCCGCGTCTGAGTTAATTCTACAGCTAAATATGATTCGTTGCGGCACGGCGCACGCTTGTTCCAATAAAATTTATGCAGACCTACTCACCTGCTTATGTAGACCTATTTACTCATTTATTGCAGTCAGGAACATTACCTTATGTTCTCGTTTTTTCATGTACAAAGTAGCATGTTTTAATCTGTAAAGGAATAATTGGCTTGGAAAAAGACAGATTGTCAGTGTTTCGTGGTTAAATAACTTAAAATGCACCCATTAAACAATTGCGCACATTGTACACTGCCATTGTGCGAGCCGGTAATCACAAAAATACATCATTCATTAATAACTAAATGTTCCATGCAAATGCATAAGTAGGGGTGAGCGTGTCCTATAGCAATAATTAAAATGGACTCCTCTGTAGGTGATGGTTCATGGTCTAAGACAAGAGGCACAACACTAGTTACTACTTTACATGCTGTGCATGCACCCATGGATTTCATTTGCACCCACGGATTTCATTTGCACCCACGGATTTCATTTGCACCAAAATCCTCCTCAAAATGTGCAATTTTGACACAAACTAGGTATTTGCTGACAAACCCACTGTAGAAAGAGTGTGCAGTGCATGGTCTCGCTTTGCTTATGTTCAGGGTCTGAACCCAGAAGTATAATGCTGCAGCTTTCCAACAGTAACATTAACCAATCAGTCCTCTCCATTTGTCAAACTTAGATGTCATGATTGCTATTGACCATGGCATCTAAGGGGTTAAACAGCCAGAATTGGATTTGCCTCTGATCCTTGTCTTTACAGGCAGGTGTCAGCTGTAATACAGCTGCACCACAAAGTGATGGCCCAGGCACAGGGTCTGCAGTCTATATAACCAACGGCATTTTTTTGAAAATCATTACGCAAAGGGAAAAAAATAAAAAAAACCGGGGGATTCTTAGTTTACAGTTTTTGATAAAGTTTGTTTAAGCTCACCCCCCCAAAAGCGTCAAGGGTCCCAGCACGGGTGATCCCAACACTAACATGTTACCTCACTAGGAGCCTTTCAGACTACAACCTCTCGGGAGTAAAGGGAACTTGCTACTGAATTATCCTACGGGTTTTTTAAAAGAGATAAGGGGATGCAGCAACCAATGAGGTTCCATCCCTCAAATAACTACACAAATTTAAAATTGGGCGTGCACATCCATATTTTACCTCTTTTAAACCATGCAGGAAAATTTCAGTAGCAATTTTCCAATCACTCCCTAGGTTGTACTGAATGGATCCTAGTGAGGTAACATTTTAGTTTTGGGGACTCACCTGCTGGGACCCCCTTGACGTTTTTTGGGGGGTGAGTTTAAAACAATTTTGACAAAAACGAAAACTAAAACCCCGGGTTTTTTTCATATTTCCTTACATAATCATTTTCAAAAAATTCCTATATACCTTGATTTTTTACTTATTTTTTGGTAGTGTGCCACTGATATTTGTTTTAGATGTAGTATTTGCCTTTACCAGTGTGCACCTATGCTTACGTTTTTTAAAATATATGGATGTGCACAGCCTAATTAATTTGTATATAACCAATGGCACACACAGATTTTCTTGATGCAATTAAATAAAACTTTATTCTTCCATTAATGTCAATCACTAGGTGTTTCATTGAATGTGAGCTATGCAAGATTCCCTAGACCAAGGTCTTTGACCGAAAAAGTTTGGGTCATGCTCTATGAATAATATGTTATACATTTACTAACATTAAAAAGCACAGAAACAAGGCCATACTCACAGCTCAAAGGCTGGACTGAAACTGGACCCAGTAAAGAGGCAACACTGGCCCCCATGACTTAGAAAGAAAAACGGGGCACCTAAATGTTTTGCATAGCTCCACACCCCCCACTAGGGAAAAAATTAGACTGCAATTGAATTGATACCTTTCACACCACAACAAAAAGCCACAGTATAAAACATGGGGAGATTGCACAAATGCAAAAAAAAGTGATAAAACAACCACTCACACCCTTCAATAATAGGGGGGTGGTTTTTTTTTTTTTTTATTTTTTTTTAAAAAAAAAACCCATTAAAGATAGTGAAAGGCACCACTGCTTCCAAAAATATTCCCACTTCTTTGATTGGGCGAGCTGCCCAGCACTGTTGGGTGTCCAACACAAAAATAGAGACCCCCCCGCTCCCCAGTACTTTTGGGCAAAAAATAAAAATATATTTACTAACTTCACCCATTTTGTCTGATTTTGCATAGTGTATTTACTTTTAAAAGAAAAAATAAAGTTTTTTTAATTTCATCAAAAAAATTTGGTGCGTTGGTTTTTTAAACGTGGATTTATTTTTTGGCAATGGGCACCACAGTAATTAAGAGTAGTGCCGCACCATTATATGTTTTTCAGGCACAGGGTCCGAGCCGACTCCATCACAGCACTGTATCAGCACCCCGACTCATGGGAACATACTATTATGAAGAAGGGTGGGATGGAAAAATAAAATATTAAAGGGATTTAGCCACGATCTAATGTTGACGTGGGATCCTCCAAAACGGGTATTTAATCACTTTTCTAAATATATGTCATCAAAAAAAAGTGAAGCCTCTGAGAGCTACAGCCTGACTTACATGCCCTTGGTTTCCTGCAGTTTACATTAGACACGACCAGGAGCTGTCAGGAACTGATCTGGCCGCGCTTGCCTTGTTTGAATTTCTTATCTGATGGCAGTGAACATGAATGAGCTTTGAAGGGACTGGGGGAAATATTCTGTGTCTTTTGTATAGAGAATCCACTGGTTGTAATGTAATTATCTGAGTAAACATGCAGACCCTCCCTGCTCCCTGCTCAGCCCACCTCCCTCTCCCCCTGCAGCCATTGGTGAAGGAATGAAAGAAGTCTGCCTGCTGAGCTTATCTTCTCTCCTGAGCAAATAAGAAGGAGAAATAAAACCCATATAGCTTCTGCACAATACAGTTGTCCTCTTTGGATTAGCAAAACAATGTTTGCTCAACTACAGAGACTGAGTATCAGGAATGTGCATGGGAGGTGGAGTGATGACACCACAGAGGAGGTACCTGTTTTTTTAAACACAGAAACACAACGCCCGTTTTTCAAACCTCAAGAGGGGAGTATCAGCCTGTTAGGTGAGGAACTCACTTCTTGGCACAACCCCTTTAAAAACATCAAACCTTTATTTATACTAGTTAAAACCTCAATATACCAAACTAATCCCTTCATTCAAATATTAACCAAGATAAACCTATAAATAAATAGAAAAAGGGAGTATACTTAGCTTCCAAGATGGATGCCTCACCAATGCTCCGTCAATTAAGTCCAAAAGGATCCGATATTTCACCTTTGACCCCTTATTCAAAAAAGTACACTAACCCTACAAACACCGTATTAGGCCCTGGAAATACCTTTATGGAGTAATCGCCATGATGAGGGCGGCCCCACGTTACCGGATTTAACCCTAGGCAACCCTAATATACCCTAGGTAAGGGCCAATGGGACGCTTGTCCCATATCTGTTTGCAGATTCCCGCGGTTCACGCGACTGCCGGCGTGCGGAAATGACCATCGCGCATGCGCGGCTCCAGAACTCGGCGTCTGGAATTGAACACCGCGCATGTCCGGCGCCAAGCTCCCGGGACTCTCTACTGCGCATGTCTCAAATCGTCGACAACTGCACTCGTCTTCTGTGCTTGCAAGGAACTACGTGCCCAGGTCTCTTCTCAATGCACGCCTTAAGGAAAACCGGACCTGCGTATACCTCAGCTGCACATACAGTGCAAATCCACAACTTAATTACAATTGTAATCAAATTAAATGCACAACTTGTCTAGTTGTTTGTGTTAAACTGCCTCTAATGTATCAATGTATATAATTGCAGTCCATCTTGACACAATATCACTTCCACTGCAATCATACCTTTCAATACAACAAGATTTAAACATATTTGAATCAAGGTGTATCTAGAAACTTGGGGAAGTTATAATCCTACAATATTGTTAAGACAGGA
Source organism: Phyllomedusa bahiana (assembly GCA_025379985.1). Taxonomy (NCBI): domain Eukaryota; kingdom Metazoa; phylum Chordata; class Amphibia; order Anura; family Hylidae; genus Phyllomedusa; species Phyllomedusa bahiana. Next base: position 65,860 of record JAODAL010007135.1, read on the forward strand.
GATACCGGCATGCTGATCACTATCGAAAAAGGGAAATAACACAACCTTATATATTTTAGATAAATAGATATATAGACGAGGAGTGTATGCCTTATTCAGACAGGATATCTCCATAATGCTATAGGCAAGAAATTTCTCATATACATAAAGTACAGTGAAAGGCAGCACTTAATCAAAGAAAGCATCCAAACTGTAGGGATTCATTTAATCCACCAGGACTCACTGATCTCAAGCGCTAAATCCACTGGGCCTCTTTTCTTAAAATCATAATATCCAAATTACCTCTCCTAGGTGATGGATAGACAACCTCTATGACAAGAAATCTAAGACATCCGGGATCACCCCCATGTGCCTCCCACACATGGCGGGCAATCGTCGTGTCCCTCCTATGCCGAACGTCACCCAGGTGTTCTCCCACCCTTCGGCGCAGCTGGCGAGTAGTCTTGCCTACATAGTACAGTTGACATTTACACATACAGAGGTAAACCAAGCCTTCAGATTTACAATTGAAGAAACCTTTCAAGAAGTATTCCTTCCCACTTCGATCTTTAAACGACTTTGTCTGTTCTATAAAGGGACAGGCTATACAATTGTCTCCGCATTTAAACATCCCTTTTGGTCTCCTCTCCAACCAAGACCCCTCTTTCCTAGGCCGCTTGTAGTGACTTTTTACTAGCCTATCTCTTAACGATCTTCCACGCCGATATGTTATCGGTGGTCTATTTGGCAATATATCAGATAGATCATCATTTGATTGCAAGATGTTCCAATATTTGGTCAAGATAGATCTCATCTCATCGGCCCTGTCATCGAACATACCAATAATCCTAGCTTGGCCCTCATCCTTTTTTCTGTTATTCCTTGGTACCAGCAATTCTACACGTTCCTGTCTCCTTGCATGTTCAAAGGCTTGCTGCCTAACCTCCGCTGGATAACCGCGGATGGATAGGCGACGGTCTAGTTCATACGATTGCTTAAAGAAACCATTCAGATGAGAGCAATTACGCCTTACCCTCAAAAATTGCCCCCCGGGGTATACCCCTTTTAAGGGCAATTGGATGGTGACTGCTCCAATGTAACAAACTGTTAATCGCGGTAGGTTTGCAAGGAGACAGGAACGTGTAGAATTGCTGGTACCACTTTTGCTCAAGGTCAAGGCAGTGTATTTGGAGCTTTGTATCAGATACAAAAGAAAATCACAGAAAAATGGGAAATTATTTATTTAAAAACACAGACACACGGCCACCTCTCACAGCTCCATGACTGGACAAATACCATTCCCAGTAGGAGGCAATTTAAGCCCCAGTGCTACATGGAAGAAATTGCACAGGTGCAACTCACTGTTGAACAACTGCTCACACACCTACTATTATTGCCCCCTAGTAGGAATGCTTTTTTTGTCCCACCATGGAGCTGTGGGTATGACCGTGTGTAGTACACTAGGAATAGCTGCATTCTGTATTGTCAGTAAAACATCTCTTATATTGTCCGTATACAATCCCTGTAGCAGACCTTCACCACCTTTACAAATGGAATTTGTAACATAGGTTTGTAAAACATCACACAAGTCTTTTTAGTCAATGATATTACCCACTTGTTTGTATAACTTGGTCTCCATCTTTCAAGCTGCCATTTATTGCATTTTATGGCCAACTTTGTGTATGCAAGTGTCACCAATACTTGATGGAAGGCCGACACCATATCAGCCCAGATGTGGCCGAAGACCCACCCCCCCACACCCATAAAATTCTAGCCACAAAAGTTCAGAGTTGAGTTATCTGTCACCACAGAGGCACAGCCCATGAATGCCATCTAGTGGAGACAGTGAGCAACAGTCCTCATTAAACATCACGGGTCCGCCCACCTCATTATATCTTCAGCCAATGATTGCGACCTAATTATCCTAATTAGCTGATGGGAGGTTTGAAACCTGAGAAAGAGAGTTGGGCCTATAAAACACATTGCCAGTCAAATTGGATGTACACAGTTGGGGGTCAATTCTGGATTGACCTGTGCTCCATCCGCTTTCTTCCATACCCCTGGATTTGAAAGTAAGAGTAAGGACTTTCTAAGCTTTCTCCCTTTTATTTTGTAAATGTTGCTACGTATGTCATAGTCATTGTTATTGCATTTTTTCTATGTAATCACTGTAACTTGCTTAGTATTAAAATATTACAAAATTAATACCTTAATTATTGTCGCTGTACAAATCCATTACTTTGTAGAGGTGGTTTTAACCCTGTAGCTGCTGGAGAGCAGTGATATAACCCGGTAAGCGTTTTTTAAGAACGTATTTTTGGGATCAGAGTCCTTCCACCTGATTTCCTGTTCTTTTTGATTATGGAAGGAAGGTGGTCGCAGTGGATAATTTTGGGGTGCTGGAACGGTCTAGTGATGTGATTTATGCTTGATTTTCCACCTGAGTGAAAGGTGAGCGCAAGTGGAAATAAATCGACTCCATTACAGTGGCCCCCAGTCACGTGCTGGTGAGTGCGTACGTGACACAGTGTCTCTGTGTTTTTAAATAAACAATGTCCCATTTTTCTGTGATATTTATGTAAATTGCTAGTACAGCTAGTGTAGGGACTCTCAAGACAATAAGGACTCTTGTCATGTGTCTGTGTTTTTGTGAATCAGATACAACTACTATCTGCTTTCTAACTACAACCAAAAAGATTAAAATCGCAACTATAGGGTGCTATATACAGTTTCTAGCCAAAACCATTCTTAGTCAAGACTGCACTATATGGACCACATGTATGAAAACTGTTTAGGTCTAAAACTCACTTTTTGCCCATAGGTTACTACAGTTAAGTGGCAATACTATTTTGAAAGCTAACAGCTGTCATCCGGCTCGACCATAACCGCTATACCAGTGGGTTAATATACTAGAGCCAGGTGGGCTTGTACTTTGGATAGCAATTTTAACAAGGAGAAAAAACACATAGATAAAAGGTTGATAGGTAGAGGGTATAATAAGAAATTTTTAGGGAACGTTTATGAAAAAGTTGAGCATCAAAGAGAGAATTCCCTTTTTTTATAAACAAAAGTCATCTGGTAACGGCAAGGGTTATAACCTATTAACATTTACCACTAAATATAGTAGAAATTTCAACCAAATTAAGAAAGTGTTTTTTAAAAACCTCCCCATTTTAAGACAAGGTAAAACTCTAGCTAATATTATAGATCCAGGGGTTAGATGTGTAGCCAGAAGAGGCAATACTATAGGTAATATGATATATCCTAATTTCTACTCTAATCGGATACAAAATAAAATGTGGTAGTCCCTACGGGGCTCCACAGGATATGACATAAATGTGTAAAGATGCAGGAACTTGGGGCATTAATAATATTAGGTGAGGTAGTAGACGTAATGATGGTGTACCAGCGCTCTATAACTGCAGTCAGCCCTTCTTCGGGAAAAACTCAGGCTGTTACGGCACTGATACTTATGAATGCCAAATTTCCTATGGCCATGACATCAAGCAGTGGTACACATCTCCAACACAATTGCACGTCTCTTGAGGGATTCACTCGCAGTCCACCTCAAACTTCTCCCAACCTCCTCAGTAGCCTCTCTGTACTTCTTCCTCTCTGGGTGTGTGGCCATGCTCAAGGGACCTCTATTCAGACATCTTGATACACTATCAAGGACCGACTAACTAGGCCTACTGTCTCGGAGGTCCACACTGTAGGAACAGTTCCCATCCATGCTGCCCACCTGTGCCTCAGAGATTCAATCCCAACTGCTTCTGCCTGTGTCACCGGTATCCTCTTCTGGAAAACTTTTGCTTACTGATCTGTCAGTGAGTGGGGTGTCCACACTGGCCCGCCCTATCTATCGCTGGCAGAGACTTAAGGTTCCCCTTTTTCTGCTACATACAAATATTTACATCTTCAGCACTGAGCAGAGCTTGGAACTGAACTCCACTGAACTAAACTCAAACTGAACTCCTGCAGAGCTGACAGGCTTCCTATTTAGCTGTGTAACTTGGCCCCCTACCTCTTTGATTAGCTGCTTAGCCCAGTTGGGCTGTCTACCACTCAAGAACCGTTAATGTCTTCTGCTTCCTAACTAGGCCTACTCTCTCTGAGTTCCACACTGTAGGGGCAGTTCCAGCCCGTGCTGCCCACCTGTACCTCCGGGATCCAATCCCTACTGCTTCTCCCTGTGTCACTGGTATCCTCTTCTGAAAACCTTCTGCTTACTGATCTATCAGTGAGTAGGGTGTCCAACCCAGCCTACCCTACCTATCACCAGCAGATAGGTAGGGTTCCCCTTTTTCTGCTACATACAACTTTTTACATCCTCAGCACTCGGCTGAGCTTGGAACTCAATTCCACTGAACTAAATTCAAACTCACCTCCTGCAGAGTTGACAGGCTTCCTATTTAGCTGTGTAATTTGGTCTCTCCCCTGTCAGCTCTCTGATAAGCTGCTTAGCCCACCTGCACTGTACTCTACTGTCTCCCTCTCTAGAGCAGTTAACTCCTTCTGCTACCCTGATGACTAAGCATAACCTCTTCCTACTTAACCCTATGGTTACATTTCTACACAGTAATATATATATATATTTATATATATATATATATATTTATATATATATTCCTACTCTGTAGCAAAACATTGCCTATTACCCACACAGAAACAAATATGCAATTGTATATCCTCACAAATGTCTGATAGACACAGGTCCAGGGGCTGGATCAAGGGGTAAGTAAAAGAAGGCACTTTGCTAGAGCAAATCTTAACATCAAATGTACAGGAGCATAATTTAATCCAAAATAAAATAACCTCAAGATCTGATACTGCTGCAATAATGTTAGACTGCACTTCAGCAGAGTGACGCAAACCCCACTGAGATAACTCCCCAATCTTGGTGTTGCTGCTTACACTCAGTCTCTGGGACTTGCGGTGAATGGCTCCCCTAGTGTGACACTCCGGTGGAGCCAAAACGGGGAGTACTAAACTGATTCTTAGGTGGCCATCACCTGCTGGATGCAACGCATTGCATCGGGACTGACCCTCCACGCTCTGACATCGGAGATACCTCTGTGGGGACAGCTGGCATGAATATCACTTCCCCTTGCTAACTACTGTATATGCAGGAAATGCCCTGATGAGGCTACCGGGAGCCAAGTGAAGTGATGTGCAGGAACTAGGAAGGTGCGTCACCCACTTCTTGTGGTTTAGGAGAATCCCCTCTCAAACATATCTATGGCTACTGATGAGTACAAGGCAATGTCTGTGACATGAAAATGATATGACAAAAGCCTTATTTATCCCATAAGGCGAACACTGTGAAAAAGTAAAAAAAAAATAGTTTTCTAGTTGCTTGGTCACCAAAAAATTGGAATAAAAATTATCAAAAAGTCGCACGTCTCCTAAAATGGTACAAATAACATCTACACTTTGGCCACAAATTAAAAAAAAAATAAAATAAAAAAAGTTTTAATTTTTTAAAAGTACTAAAAAATAACAAGAACAATATAAATTTGGTATCACTGAAATTGTACACATCATTTATACTAAACAGTGAAATCCATAAAAATAAACCACCAAAAACTATGGTGAAAATGTATTTATTCTCCATTACACCTGGTTGGAGAGAGGGGGGCTCAGCCATTGGCACAGGAGGCTTGTCCAGGGCCTGTGGGGGTCCTATTCCTGGAACCTGTAGTTGTCTCTAGAACTAGTGTCCTCCAAAACCCCATCCTGCTTTGTGCAGTGCCCCTTACAAAGAGAAAAGTTCCCTGTGTGCGCGTGGCTCTCTCTATTCATATCTATGGGAGCCGAAACACAGATGAGCACACTTCCTTGACTGTGTTCAAACTAAGGGCTAATATGACATTATCAGCCCATACAGGGGCTCACGTCACTAACATTAGTAATATATTGCGGGAACTAATATAGCTTTTGCTTATTTCTAAAGTGATCCGTTATTGCGGTGGATCGAAACATGTTGGGACGTCACCTTAGGGACTAATAGGGCTTTTTTTTATAGGGTTAGATTCCTGACAGGAACGCCCTTATAGGGCGAATACCCTGTTTTTGTAGATGAGGGCATCTATAGATCCCGTTAGGGTCTATTAGGGTTAGTGCACCTGTCCCACCTATTAGTTGACCCCCCCTAACTACTAGGCATTTTCCTGAGGTGACAATTGAGACTTTACCCATTTTTTGTCTACATGTATATTCTTTATTGTATTATTTAATAAAGGTTAAGTTTCAAGACTATTGTTCTCCTTTTTTGGTTTTGTTGTAATTTGGTCAAAGGCTTTGTATTTATCAGTTACTTGACTTTAGACTGGTTTTTGTATACTAAAGTTCTGTGATGAATGTAGAACAGTTGAAGGCAGGGGCATAACTAGAGAAGCCAGGGCCCCAAAGCAAACTTTTGGATGGGGCTCCCTACCCCCCCCTCGCCCACCTCCCTGACCACGACCATGTACCAGGACATGCTGTTAGATAATATAGATAATACAAGGGGTAAATACCTCACCCTACATATCACCATCATACTGCTACCAAACAAAACCCACTATACCAAAACCAATATTACCAATAACACTACTACATATGGACCTGATTATACCACCAGAACATGACCACAAATTACCACCAATAGTGACTGAATAATACCCCTATACTATTACTGATCAGTACACAAAGACCAATAGTACCGCCATATAGTGACCATATAGTGGTTTATACTAGTGTACACAGGCTCTGCAGACTGTATATTACCACCATACAGTGACCATATAGTGGTAGACACCAGTGTACACAGGCGCTGTAGACATATAAGTGATTACAGTGTAGTTACATCTTGTGACTCACAGGTGACGTCTCTCAGACGAGTCGTTGACTTTCTCTTTTGTTCTGCATCCGGTCCAGTCCACCATCATGATGACATCTCCCGATCACTTGTCCCTGCAGATTTAGACACAAATATCTTAGAATCCTGACTTTTCCAGCACCTGCCCCCCTGGCTATATGGGGTCCATTTAGGCAGGCAGGGTTTAGATAGGATATATGGGGCCCCAAATAGGCAAGGTTTAGGTAGGCAAAAGAGTGCCCATATAGGCAGGCAGAGTTTAGGTAGCTATAGAGAGCCATATAGATAGACAGGGGTTAGGTGGGCTATAGGGGCCATATAGGTAGGCAAGCTTTAGGGGGCTATATTGGCAGACAGGCTTCATGGTAGCTATAGGGATATTCAGGCAGGCAGACTTAGAGCTATATAGGCAGCCTTTAGGGGGCTATGCAGGCAGGCTGGGGGTATCTAGACGGCTAGGGGGCTATAAAGGCAAGCTAGGGGGTATACAGGCAAGCTTAGGGGGTATACAGGCAGGCTTAAGGGGTATACGGCAGGCTTAGGGGGTATACGGCCGGCTTAGGGGGTATACAGGAAGGCTTAGTGGGTATACAGGTAGGCTTAGCGGCTATACGGCCGGCTTAGGGGTTATACGGCCGGCTTAGGGGGTATACGGGCGGCTTAGGGGGTATTTGGCTGGCTTAGGGGTATACAGGCGGCTTAGGGGGTATACAGGCGGCTTAGGGGGTATACAGGCGGCTTAGGGGGTATACAGGCGGCTTAAGGGGTATACAGCAGGCGGCTTAAGGGGTATACAGGCGGCTTAGGGGTATACAGGGGGTTTGAGGGGGTATACAGGCGGCTTAGGGGGTATACAGGCGGCCTAGGGGGCGTATAGGCAGGCTTAGGGGGCGTATAGGTAGGCTTAGGGGGCGTATAGGCAGGCTAGGGAGTGTATAGGCAGGCTTAAGGGCGTATAGGTAGGCTTAGGGGGCGTATAGGGAGGCTTAGGGGGCGTATAGGCAGGCTTAGGGGGCGTATAGGGAGGCTTAGGGGGCGTATAGGCAGGCTTAGGGGCAGGTAAAATAATAAATAGTTTACTCACCTCGGTCCACGCTCCCCCAATGCGCCTCTCGCTCCGCTCTGCTGCTCTCCCTGCAGCCTCTGCGCTCAGCGCGGGCGGCGCGGTGATGTGACGTCACCGCGCGCGCCCACGTGATCACAGAGCGCCGGCAGGGGGAAGTAGCAGAGCGGAACGATTGGCGCTCCGTTCTGCTACCTCCCTGTAGCGCTGCCTCTGAACGCTCGGGCTGGAGGGCCCGGGCGTTCAGAGGCAGCACACGCCGGGCCCCGCAGCTCCCCGCCCGCCGCAGTGAACTTAACAGTTCACTGCCGGCGGGCCCAGGAGCGGCATTACCGGGGTAGCGGACGCGGTAGCAGCTGCCCCGGGGCACGGGCACCCCTGAGCGCACGGGCCCCGGAGCAACCGCTACCCCGGTAGTTACGCCCCTGGTTGAAGTTCTGTTGCTGTCTGTTATCAGCTATTGCAGGCTATAAAGAACCTGACTGTAGCATTACTGACTGCAATTTAAAGGGAACCTGTCAGGTACTTTATGCTGCCCAAATAACGGTCCACATGAAATAGCTGTAAGTTACCTGATCCTAGCTCTGTGTGTTTTACCCCAAAACGCTGCAGCATTCCTGGGTAAAACATCCAGTGAAGTTGTCCCATGTACGGGGAGAAGCTGCTGTGTCCGGTTTAATGTGTGTCTTCTCCCCGCCCCCTCAGCTTGACTGGCAGCTTTCTTCCATGTCTTTCTATAGGAAGAGAGCTGTCAGTCAAACTGAGGGGGTGGGGAAAAGCCTCACATCAGACTCCTCTCCCCACATCTGGGACAACTTCACTGGGTATTTTACCTGGGCACACCGCAGTGTTTCGGGGTAATACACAGGGTTAGGATCAGGTAACCTGCAATTTCATGCTGCTCGTCATTCAGGCAGCATAAAGTAGCTGATAGGATCTCTTTAAGTGGTGTCTGGTCTGAATAATTTGCTTTACTATGCTTTACTATGTTCTCTATAAATTGTGGTGTTATAGAGGCCGGGGACAGCTACAGACATGAGGGGCCAAAGAGGTTAGAATTAGAAAACATGTCACCTGTGAGTTACAGGATTTAGGCTCTGTCTCCACTGCACACAAAAAAAACGTCCGTTTTTTTCAGCATTTTTTGTTTTCTAAAAACACTGAAAAAATAACTGTGAGGAGATCCCATAGACTTGTATAGTAAAGACGTTCTGTTGTCTCCACAGAATGTTTTTTTTTTCTGCTTGTTTTATTTTCTGGTCGTCTTTTGAAACATGTTGCAAAAAACGACTGAGCAGGGCAGAAAATTTACTATTGGAGTCTATGGAAATCTACGGACGTTTTATAGCACTTTTTTGGTGCGTTTTTTGCAGCAATCCATAACAACTATAATGCTCTGCATTTCTGCAAAAAAAAAAAAAAAATAGCATAAAAATTGCGCAAAAGGATGCAAAACACGCTCAAAAACGCATATTTTTCAGCAGCTTTTGACATGCACTCAGGCTCGGACTGGGCCGCCGGGGGATCGGTGAATCCCCCGGTGGGCCCCACCGAGCCTCTGTGGGCCCCGGAGGCAGTGCCGTCGCTCCCCGGGGCCCGGCCGCGCATCCGGTCACTGGATGCCCGGGACCTGCGTCCTGAGCGCCCAGAGACCGGCCCGGTAGCCGGGGACTAATGTCCCGACTCCCGGGGCTGCACGGTGTCAGCGGAGCACAACGCCGCTAGCGCTGCGCTCCGCTGATCTCCCTGGCAGGCTGAAGACGCTAGGCCTTCAGCCTGCCGGGCGCCGGCCCCTACTGCTGACATAGGCGGCGCGGTGACGTCACTTCACCACGCCGCCTATGCAGGACCGCAGTAGAGGCTGGCGGCAGCTCGGAGCGGCCGGAGTGGGAGCCCAAGCCAGGTAAGTGGCTGTTTGTTGTTTTCTTTTTGTTTTTTTTAACTACCTACAGGGGGTCCCTGGCTACAAGGGGGGGCCCTGGCTACAAGGGGGGGCCCTGGCAACAAGGGGAGGCCCTGGCTAAAAAGGGGGTCCTGGCTACAGAGGGGCCCTGGCTACAAGGGGGGCCTTGACTACAGGGGGTCCCTGGCTACAAAGAGGGCCCTGGCTACAAGGGGGGCCCTGACTACAAGGGGTCCCTGGCTACAAGGGGGGTCCCTGGCTACAAAGAGGGCCCTGGCTACAAGTGGGGCCCTGGCTACAAAGGGGGTCCCTGGCTACAAGGGGGGCCCTGGCTACAAAGGGGGTCCCTGGCTACAAGGGGGTCCCTGGCTACAAGGGGGGGGCCCTGACTACAAAGGGGCCCTGGCTACAAGAGGGGGCCCTGGCTACAAGGGGGTGCCCTGGCTACAAAGAGGGCCCTGGCTACAGAGGGGCCCTGGCTACAAAGGGGGCCCTGGCTACAAGGGGGGGGGGGGCCTTGACTACAGGGGGTCCCTGGCTACAAAGAGGGCCCTGGAGAGGGCCCTGACTACAAGGGGGCCCTGACTACAAGGGGGGGCCCTGACTACAAGGGGGGGCCCTGGCTACAAGGGGGGGCCCTGGTTACAGGGGGCCCTGGCTACAAGGGTGGCCCTGGCTACCTACAGGGGGCTCTGACTACAAAGGGGGCCCTCACTACAAAGGGGGCCCTGGCTACCTACAGGGGGCCCTGGCTACAAAGGGGGCCCCTGACTACAAGGGGGGCCCTGGCTACCTACAGGGAGGCCCTGGCTACCTACAGGGAGGCCCTGACTACAAAGGGGTCCCTGACTACAAGGGGGTCCCTGGCTACAAGGGGGTCCCTGGCTACCTACAGAGGGATCCTGATTACCTAACGAGGGGCCCTGACTACAAGGGGGGCCCTGGCTACCTAAAGGGATGCCTTGACTACCTACAGGGGGGCCCTGACTACAAAGGGGGCCCTGGCTACCTAAATACTAAAGGGGCCCTGACTACCTACACAGTAGCTAAAGGGGGGGGGGCCCTGACTTCCTGCACACTAGCTAAAGGAGGCCCCTAACTACCTGTATACTACCTAAAGGAGACCCCCTAACTGCCTGTATACTACCTAAAGGAGACCCCTAACTGCCTGCAAACTACCTAAAGGAGGCCTTAACTGCCTGTATACTACTTCATGGGAAGCCCTAACTGCCTGTATACTACCTAAAGGGGGTCCCTAACTGCTTGCAGCCTATATAAAGGGGACCCTAACTACCTACAGCTTACCTAACTGGGAGAAACCACCTACCTACAGACTGGGGCCTTGCCTATTTGCCTACCTACCTAGGGTCTTGTCTACCTACCTGGTAATATAATTGAGAGGGCAGCAGCCCATAGTTGTAGCATTATCTCCAGGGAGTTAGTCCTCTCCCCACCTTCCACCCCCTTAGGATGCTAGGCCTCTAAGTTATGGCTTGTACCCGCTCTCCCACCCCTGGGCAGTTTTACAGAAGTGGGAATAGATAAAGAGATGCTGGAAAATTGAGGATTCTAAGATATTTGTGTGTAATTTCTGCAGGGATGAGCTGTGGCCGGGACGGACAAGTCATCATGGCGGTCTGGAACGGATGCAGAGGAAAAGGGAATAAGAACAACTCGTGAGAGAAGAAAACGACTCCTCAGTCAAGACGTGTCCGGTGAGTCCCTGATTTCAGGGGTTATTTTACTTCTATATTGGATCAGTGCTGTATTCACTGTAATGTGATGTGACCTGAGCTGGTGTCTGACCTCTATGTGGTCTCTATATGGCAGTGTTGTAGGTTATACCTGAGCTGGTGTCTGACCTCCATATGGTCTCTATATGGCGGTGTTGTAGGTTATACCTGAGCTGGTGTCTGATCTCTATGTGGTCTCTAAATGGCAGTGTAGGTTATACCTGAGCTGGTGTCTGACCTCTATGTGGTGGTGTTGTAGGTTATACCTGAGCTGGTGTCTGATCTTTATGTGGTCTCTATATGGCGGTGTTTTAGGTTATACTTGAGCTGGTGTCTGATCTCTATGTGGTCTCTATATGGCGGTGTTGTAGGTTATACCTGAGCTGGTGTCTGATCTCTATGTGGTCTATATATGGCGGTGTTGTAGGTTATACCTGAGCTGGTGTCTGACCTCTATGTGTGAACCGAGAATCTCAACGTTTTTTCATGTATGATAGATAGCATAAATGCTTCTTTAGGGATTTCCACGTAATGTATTGCCCTTTTTGCAGTAGTGTGCCGCTGGCGGTGGTGTGCGTGTGTACATGTATATATATATTTATATATATATGTGTGCCGCAGCCCTGCCAGTGTCACCCAGGTTTGCATATGTTTTTTCAGAAGTGTTTTTTGTGCAGAACCATACGTTATATTTGGTGTATATTGATTTTAACCTATATGGGGAGGAAAGGGTGTCTCCATTTTGGTTTTCTGCACCTGCCCACTCTCACAAGCTGTCATAATAAGTGCAGCTTGCAGGTTGGGTTTTTTTTTTTTCTCTCTGGATAAAGGAGGTCGGTTGACCCAGTGCGAGGCCTGGATGTGGCTCTATTGAGAGGTAAAAGATAGTGTAGGACTGCCCTATTTGAGATCACGTTGAAAGTCGTGGGCAGCTTAAACATCTTTTGATCAAAATATGTGAACCGAGAATCTCAAAGTTTTTTCATGTATGATAGATAGCATAAATGCTTCTTTAGGGATTTCCACGTAATGTATTGCCCTTTTTGCAGTAGTGTGCCGCTGGCGGTGGTGTGCGTGTGTACATGTATATAAATAAATATATATATATATATATATATATATATATAAATATATATATATATATATATATATAATATTAATAATATATATATATGTGTGCCGCAGCCCTGCCAGTGGCACCCAGGTTTGCATATGTTTTTTCAGAAGTGTTTTTTGTGCAGAACCATACGTTATATTTGGTGTATATTGATTTTAACCTATATGGGGAGGAAAGGGTGCCTCCATTTTGGTTTTCTGCACCTGCCCACTCTCACAGGCTGTAATAAGTGCAGCTTGCAGGTTGGGTTTTTTTTTTTTTTTCTCTCTGGATAAAGGAGGTCGGTTGACCCAGTGAGAGGCCTGGATGTGGCTCTATTGAGAGGTAAAAGATAGTGTAGGACTGCCCTATTTGAGATCACGTTGAAAGTCGTGGGCAGCTTAAACATCTTTTGATCAAAATATGTGAACCGAGAATCTCAAAGTTTTTTCATGTATGATCTCTATGTGGTCTCTATATGGCGGTGTTGTAGGTTATACCTGAGCTGGTGTCTGACCTCTATGTGGTCTCTATATGGCGGTGTTGTAGGTTATACCTGAGCTGGTGTCTGACCTCTATGTGGTCTCCATATGGTGGTGTTGTAGGTTATATCGGCGCCGGTATAATGCCAGCGTACATGTGTCCCTGATTGACCCTGTGATAGGAGTTACACTTTCTTTCTTGCTGGTGTTTATTTTAGAAGGTGGTGAGGTGCGTGACCAAGGGAAACATGGAGGGGATATTGTATGTGGGTGGAGGGGGATATGGAGGGAGCTACTTAGCCCTGTGTCTATGATATGTTAGACTGACAAATGTGTGACTACATTGTACTACACATTACAGTTCTGTTTTGCACACTGTATTATGTGGTAAAATGGGCGCATTTACGTCCGAGAGGCCGGTAATATTTTCATGTACAGTAGGGTGGGCCCCCCAAGATCAATTCCCCTGTGGGCCCCAGACCCCCCAGTCTGACACTGCATGCACTGGATAAAAACTCAGTTTTATGAACGTTTTTAGGATTTGGTTTTCAATGAGTTTTTTGTCCAATGCCGTGTAGACATAGCCTTATAGAAGAGCAGTTGTCTCTTCAAACATAGGTAATAGTAAATCCTTGCATAACACAAAAGATAATTCTGGAGCAGCTTTACTTATTACACTGTGATGTGATGTTCCTCTGTTAGTCCTTCTGAAAATGTATGATTAAGGCTTGGCCTACATTTTTTTTCGTGATGCAAGTAATTGAAGTTAAAGGGGTTGTCCACCTTACTTTTTAAACTCAATTATGTAGCTGAGGCAGGGAGAAAAAAAAAATAACACTCACCTCTGACGCTGCTCGTTCCAGCGCTGGATGCTCTCATTGCTCTTCTAATAGGATGCATTCCTACAGTGTTTGATACTGTCAATGAGGGTTGGACACTTCCCTTTTGACAAGGGGATCGGTAACAACCAGTTGTCAATTTATTTATACAGTACAGAGGAACTGCAGAATGCAGAGTTCTATGAAAAGATGCTCACGAAATGTTATCTCATGGATAACACAAGGATTTACTGAAATGGAAATGTCTGGGGAGGTGACAGGTCCTCTTTAATTGTTGCATATTCTGCCTCTTACTGAAACTAATCAGTGTGGTTTTTTGAATAGTCTGCAGCATGAGAGTACATAGCCACTACATGGTCACTATAGGGCGGTATTATTGTTTGCATCAGTGCCTGTATAATGGTAATGTACACTTATCTCTGATAATATGATTAGATGTTTTAGTGTTCCACTTTTATTCTCCTTCTGTCTTTGACAGTGCTGTTTATATAGTTAGAGAAGTTAAGGGGGTATGACCAAATAAAGCTAAGTTTTCCACAGCACGTATAGCCGATCACTATTTTCCCTCTTATGAGGGGGAGGGACTCTTCTTGTATGTTGACTAGTGGGGTTCGAGTGCCAGGGCTGCTTGTTAGTCCCAGTCCGGCCCTGCTAGTGGGTGAAGTACAGCCCTCGCAATGTTTGTACAGCTTTCAGCTTTACTATATTAAAAATGTTATTAGAGCAGTCTATCTCTGAACACAGGAGAACGCTCGTACATAGAAGATCGATGTTACACCCGGTGAGGATGTCATTTGGCAGGACTCATTACGATATCATAACGTGCTATCTACTTCTGGAGGACCTCAAGAAAACCTTAAGCCTTATCTTAATAGTGCACAAAATAAACAGCTCAATAACACATTCAGCTCTGCTACATCTGCACTACTGTAAGAACTTACACTTACAACTTTCCGGAGTATTTATAGAATATTTCTCCCCGTGGATATCTCATTATTCATCTTTAGGCCGGTGCTGGATTCTGGAATATGACCAACGAGTATAAATGAATGAAATCTGAATAATCTGAAAGAAAAATGGGATCTCGATGGAAATGAAGGATATTGTCTTAAATGTAGAAGACTATTGAACCCTTGAAACTGCTGACACTAAAAAAATAGTAAGAGCAACTCAAAATCACTCAGACTCACTGAAAATCAATGAGACCCGACAGACCAATTATTCCAATTTGTTGGCGGTCAAGGGAAACGATTGGTAAGGAGATAATTATAAGGATATGTGGATGGGAAGACAAGCGAGTGCCAGGGAGCTGATGACATCTAATACAACAGTCCATCATCAAGTGACATATAAAATATTGTATGGAAATCCTATAAATATGTTGTCATTCAATTACACTACACTGAGATTAGCCAATGGAGGAGCAAATAAATTACAAATAACATCAAATACTATTTATTAGATGCAAGGACACAACATATTGACCAATATGTGATATACATAGCATCTTAAAATGGTTGGACAGGATTACAATAAGTCCACAGGTTGTAAGTGGTATTGCAACTAGACTCAATTAACTGCAACGGAACTCGGCTACAATACCAGAAATAACCTACTTTAGGGACATTTGTGGCGCTATGTATGGAAGAAAGCAGCAATGCTTTTTTGTAATCCTGTACAACCACTTTAATGGGACACTTCCATCAGAAAGGAGCATTTTTGTAAAAAACCAATATTCCTAGAAAAAAGTTTTTTTTAAAGAATTTTTTGCGTATTTATTTTTTTTTTTGGCAGTCCTATGCAATTAAAAGTGACGTATAAAATCTTGTCCTTTCTAGCTTTGATAGTTAAAAGATAAAACTCCTAGATTAGGCCTGCTTAATGGCTTAATTATTTTCTGCACTGGGGGGGGGGGGGGGATGGTACCCGCCTTCTGTACACTTATCAGTTCCTGCTGATAACACTTACACCTCTGAGACCATAGTTGACAGGCAGACAGAGTAGACGAGAGTGAGCAGGAGCGAGCGCCGGTGAATAAGTGCTGCCTGCGGATGCCGCAGCAGGGACAGGTGAGTATAGCGCAGAGGCATTAAGAGGACTCTGCAGCAGCAGTCGGGAAATGGCCGTGCCCACGGCTCAGCACTGGAGCCGCGGCATGATCTGTGACAATAATATTGTTGCGCCATTTGATTTTACAAGATCAAGTACAGGAAAAAATGAACACCAGCACAAGTCTAAATTATGCATATAACTACATATACAAAGGCCAAAAAAAAAATACCCCCACATGATCACCGCATTTCTCCACTATATAGTGATTATAACCATCATAATATCACTGACTAAACCAGTATAGCAAGACCAATATTACCAATAACAATATACAAAGACCAAGTAATGACACAACATACCACTATGATATAGTAACTAATACCATCATACTGTTACTCATCAAATCAATATACCACCACCAGCAAAATGCTAAGACCAAGTTTGCCAAATAAAAATAATATACAAAGACCAAATAATACCCCACATATCACCACCATAAAGAGACTGAATAAAACCAATGTACAGTTACTGAATATAAACCATTACACTAAGACCAATATTACCACCATACAGTGACCATATAGTGGTATATACCAGTGTCCACAGGCTCTGACGACTATATAATACCTCCATGCAGTGACGATATAGTGGTAGATATCAGTTAATATAGGCTCTGCAGACTGTATATTACCTCCATGCAGTAACGATACGTGGTAGGTACCAGTGTACATAGGCTCTGCATGTACACTTGTATAGTGGTTGATACAAGTGTACACAGGGTCTGAAGTGCAGTTACATCCAGGGACAGGAGTCGGCTTCTCTGATGACTCATCCGGCCCAGAATGCAAATTACTTCTCCCGGCCATGACTCCCTGCAGGATTTACCACACAAATATCTTAAACTCCTCACTTTCCTAGCAGCCCCCTACCAATTCCCACCTTTGTAAAAACTCCCTAATGCATGTAGTTCCACATTATATCACCCCAAATGATAATAATGCCCAACTGGTGCTCCACAAAGTAATTTTACCCCAAACATTGAAAGTGCCCCCACACAATTACAGGGCCACCATTTGTGCCACCATTAGGTAAGTACACACCCAATATAGTATGAAGCCACCCAAATTAGGCATGCAGATAGGTAGATGGTCTTTTTAGGTATATTAGACCCTCAAAATGAGTAGGTCAGATAAGTAGGCAGACTCTTCCTATTAAGTAGGTAAAGTACAACTTCGGTTCATAGTTATATAAGCCCTTTTATATAGAAAGGCAGGTAGATAGGTAGGTCCCCCATTAAGTAGCTATAGATGGCTAAGTAGGAAAGTATAAAGGCCTCTGATAATAGGTGGGTTTAAGGGTAGCTTCAGAATGTAGGTATATAGCCCCCTCAGTAAGTATATAGATCCACTCAGTAGGTAATTATGTATATAGTCCCCCATTAGGAAGCAATATCTGGTTGATTAGTAAGTAGGCATTTAGTTCCCCATTAGTTAGCCCCTCATTAGGTTTATAGGCCCCCTCAGTAGAAAGGTATGTAGGTATGCAGGCTAAAGTGTTTTGTCTCTTTTTATTGCAATATTTGGGATGTAAAGTAACAAAAAAGGCAGTTTAGGCATCTGGAATTTTTTTCTTCTACTGTGTTCATCATATGGAATAAATTATGTTATATTAACATATACTAGACTTTTGCGACTGCGGCAAACCAATTATGTGCAACTTTTTGTAACAGTTTTTATAATTTTTTTTAAAATTTTTATATCTTTTTTATTTTACTTGTAGTCCCTCTAGGGTAATTAGCAACAAGGGGGTATAATTGCTTGTACATTGTTCTCCAGTATTGAGATATTGCTGAACAGCTAACAATAATGGCTCTGCCTATGGCAGGGTGAAATATAAGTAGTATCATGGCATCCTTGGAGGTCTTCATTAGGCCTCTGGCTGTCATGATTGCCACTTGGCACCCCACACCGTGGTAGTCAGTAGGAGGTGATCGCGAACTGAAATGGCACCGTTACTTAATCCTTTAGATGCCACGGCCTTGTGTACTGCTGCATCTAAAGGGTCAAAATGACAGGATCGGAACAAACATACAGAGCATACCACACTAAATAGCCTTCAAAACTTAAAGCATATCTACTGTGGTATGCTGGTACTTGTTTTTCCATAGCTGCTACTGTGGAACTGCAAGACCCAGTGCGCCTGCCACACTAGCCAATGTGAAAGATGTCAAAGGGGCTGAGGCACACACACACACACACACACACACATATATATACACGCTATTATAGCCCCTTTACTAAAAAAGCCTACTGTGGACCCGTCCTGCGCTGCCAAATACCGACCAGTCTCTAACCTGCCCTTCATCTCCAAACTCCTGGAATGCTTGGTTTACTCTCGTCTAATCTTGACCCTCTGAAATCAGGTTTCCGCACTCTACACTCGACAGAAACTGCTCTAGCAAAAGTTTCAAACGAACTCCTGACAGCAAAATCTCAGGGTAACTACTCATTGCTGCTTCTTCTGGATCTCTCTGCAGCATTTGACACCATGGATCACCATCTCCTCCTCAGCATGCTCAGTGCGATCGGCATCCAGGACACCGCCCTCGCTTTTTTCTCATCTTACCTCTGACCGCTCTTTCAGTGTCTCATTTTCGGGTTCCACCTCTGCTACTCTTCTTCTTGCTTTTGGGGTTCCACAGGGATCCGTTCTTGGTCCTTTCCTCTTTTCAATCTATACAGCCCCCATTGGCCAAACCATCAATATATTTGGCTTCTAGTACCATCTCTATGCTGATGACACCAAATTATACACCTCCTCCCTTGACATCACTCCTGCCCTGCTACAAAACACCAGTGACTGTCTGTCCGCTGTCTCTGACATCATGTCCTCCCTCTATCTTAAACTAAACCTCACTAAAACTGAACTTTTAGTCATCCCACCGTCTACTAACCGACCTCACCCTGCTATCTCTGTGTGTGTGTGTGGCACCACCATTTCTCCTAGGCAGCAGGCCCGCTGCCTTGCGGTTATACTAGATTCTGATCTGTCCTTCACCCCATATATCCACTCGCCCGCTCCTGTCACCTGCACCTCAAGAACATCTCCAGAATCCGTCCTTTTTTCACTGTGAAAACAACTCAAACTCTCATTGTTGCTCTTATTCTTTCTCGTCTTGACTACTGTAACTCCCGGCTTATCGGTCTCCCTCTCTGTAAACTCTCCTCTCTCCAATCTGTCCTGAATGCAGCAGCCAGGCTTGTATTTATTTCCAGCCGCTATACTGATGCCTCTACCCTGTGTCAGTCACTGCACTGGCTACCTATTCAGTACAGAATACAGCATAAACTCATCACTCTTACCCATAAGGCTCTCCATAGCACTGCACCCCCCTAATCTCCTCCCTCATCTCTGTCTACCACCCTACCCTGGCTCTCTACTCTGCTACTGATCTAAGACTTCACACCTCACTCATCCGAACCTCCCATGCCCATCTCCAAGATTTCGAACGTATTGCACCAGTTCTCTGGAACATGTTACCACATGTGATCAGGCACACTCACAACCCTCACAGTTTTAAGGGTGCTCTGAAAACTCATCTTCTTAGACAAGCCTATCAAGATCCCTAATTGTTAACCCCCAAATTCTGTCACATATTCGTCACTTCCTGCACTTTGGCACCCACAGGCACTTATCTGTATAAAGATGTATGGTTGGGATGGCAGGTTCATCCACATTTTACGTATACTACCCCATATTTATGTAACATGGCTGGACCATTGTAAACCAAGCACTTCTCACCCTTCATTTCACCCATACACCCTAATAGATTGTAAGCTCTTGCGAGCAGGGCCCTGACACCTCGTGTCTCATTTGTAAGTAGCTTTTTTATAATGTAATGTCTGGTTTGTCTGTATGTATAACCTCTATATTGTAAAGTTCTGCGGAATATGTTGGCGCTATATAAATAAAGATTGTTATTATTATTAGGACTGCATGTCAGATAAATGACAGGCGAGAGGGCAATTATTCCCTCAACAGTCAGGGCACATATAGCCAGAGAAAAGTGGACTTTTTTTCTCAATCCAGCAATAGAAAATAGGTTTGGTGATGACAGGGTAGTTTGCCACAGAGCAAAGGGTAGTTATATAGTTACATGGTTTATAAGGCTGAAAAAAAGACAGTCATCCATCTAGATCATAAGTTTCTGCATGGATAAACGGCACTTTATGGATACCTGTTAGGCATGCTAATGTTACCGTGAACAAGGGTGCGATGTAGCACCTGAAACGCGTCGGATTTTAATCATTTTTTGTACCCATGCTATGTGTGGATTTGCAAGCACGTAATACATTTTGATGCATACTTTTTCACTTGAAAGCGCTTGTCCTGCTCAGTGTTTTACTGCAATCCATCCAGATCAGTCTATTGTGCTATAATGTCGATCCAGAGAAAGCCCCCATGAAGTAGATGCCAATTGTCCTCATTTGAGGATAAAAATTCTACCTAATCTGGCAATCGGAATAATCCCTGGATTAACGCCCCTTCTCCAGAATCCTAGTCTCTATAACTTGTTATACTGTTATGCTTCAGACCCTTTTTGAACTCCTTTTTGAACTCATGACAAGTTCCTCTGACAGAGAGTTCCACAGTTTCACTGCTCTTAAAGTAAAGAATCCCTTTCTATATTTATGTAGAAACTTTCTTTCATTTAGACGTAGAGGATGCCCCCTTGTTCTGGATACAATCCTGGGTATAAGTAGATCATTGGAGAGATTTGTATATTGATGCTTAATATATCTATATATATTTATTAGGTCACCCCGAAGCTGCTAACTACTAAATAACCCTAATCTTGCTAATCTTTCTGGGTATTGCAGTCCATCCAGTCCTTTTATTATTATTTTTTTACTGCTCTTGAACCTGTTTAGGCTCTACAATGTCTTTCTTGTGTACTGGTGCCCAAAACTGTAGATAGTAGTGTTACATTCTGGATTTGGTCGGTTTGACCCAATCAAATCAGCAGTATTTTTAAAGACAGAGAAAGGGAAATGCATCTGATATATGAAAAAGAGCCTTCTCTTTTCCTTTCTGGAACAAGACTTTTAATGGGTTATACAATCGCTGGTAAAATCCGAGTCAGGCCAAAGCAGCCGAAATCCGAAAGGCAGGACTAGCAAAGTCATGTCAGAAAAGTCATATCGACTAAATTACATGGCAGAAAACAGTCCGGCTTAAAATTCATAGTGGAAATTAAAAAATTGGTCTTGGTCAAGGCTCCATTCTGTAAAGCTGCTCTGTCAGAAATCAGAGGTACAATATGTTGTTTCATAATGATTCCATATTGTTTTCTTCAACATGAAATGATTCTATATAACATTTATGACAGTTTTTAGTTTTTTTTAACACATTGAAAAACATGGTTCTTGGGCTGAGTGTCATATTAATGGAGTCCATGCACCAATCTTCTAGATATGGGCAACTCTGTTACTCTCTTACAAAAAGTGAGTGAGACATCACGTGTATGAAACTTTTATGACTCTTGACAATTAGATGAAGATCACAGCAGTTTTTCTGCTGGAAATGTGTTCTTCTGCTGGTCTAGTCCACAGGGCATGATGTTAAAAAATCTGTAGTTCTCTGCATGGGACGAGAGCACTACAAACACCTCCCTACATGTCTAGTTGTGCTGATTTTGCTAAGTAATAAATTATAGATACATGAGAAACTTCTTTAACCCCTTAAAGAGGACCTATTACCGCTGAGCAGATAAAACTAAATTGCTGTAGGGAGGATATAAATATGACTAAAGATAACGTAAAATACCTTTGGGAGCATGGTGACTGGAAGTCCAGTCATTAACTTATGAGGCGGTTAGCCAGTAAACCGTTTATGGGAGCAGCCATCTTGGGAATGGCAGACCAGCGCGTTGTGTCCATATAGGCCACGCCCCCTGATTCTAAGCTTGTATGCTCCAGGGTTCCAAGCTTGTATGCACTGTAGGCATAGCCTCCAGTCCTGTTATTTTTATCTTCAGACCCATATATCTAATCCTATGATTGTAGAGATCGGCTTAGATGTACCAGATGAGTCGCATGTTTGATTCTGTGCACTTTATCTATTGTTTATGTTCCACCATTTATCTAGTTCAACCTACTGCATAAAGCTCTATGTGTGCAATTGAGTTAAGTGCATCTGTATCACACCGCACTTTTGGGAACATGATCAGTGTATCCACCACTACAACATCCAGCACATACAGTATGTTGAACCTGTCAAAATGAAAAACACAATGACAGAAACCTGAGAGACCCTCATTATAGTTTAAGTGATTTTCCGATGCTACAGAAGGCTCATCAGTCCGTAGGGGCATGATGAGAAATAAAAGAAAAGGAGAATATTTACCTCCTGGAAGCTGTTCTGTTGCTGCGACCGTCCCTGTGATCTTGGCTGTAGCTGTGAATGTTCATACTTTATGGGACAGGTGCAGCCGATCACAGGCCAAAGTGTCATGTGCATATGGACATTGCGGCCTGTGATTGGCTGCACCCATCACGTGAAGGATGAACATTCTCAAAAATATTCTATTTTGTGAGACCAATAACTTTTTTGAACTAACACCTATAGACGTCAGTGAGGCAGTAATTTTTGAAGGCTGAAGTGCACTTTTTATTGCTAGCATGCGACTTTTTTTTATCACTTTTATTCCACTTTTTATTCAACGTAAAATGACCAAAAAATGCAATTTTTGGGTTTGGAATTGTTTTCTTCTACAGTGTTCAGCGTACGAGATATATGATGTTATATTTTTATAGATCGGACTTTTTTGGACGCGGCGATACCAAATATGTGTAACTTTTTTATTATTTTATTGTTTTTATTTGTAAAATGGGGAAAGAGTGGTGATTTGAACTTTTAATACATTTTTTGTACTTTAAAACTTTATTTAAATTTTTTGTACTTTAACATTGAGTCCCCTTAGGGTGCTTCACCACTAGGGGGCGCAATCGTTAATACAGCCTAATGCATTGCATAGACAATGCATTAGGCTGTACCAAGATTGCGGTTTCCCCACTTCCTGCCTGGGGCCGGAAGTGGAGCAAATGGAAACATGGCAGCGATGGGAGCCTTCAAAAGGCTCCCTGCTGCCATGTCCAGGCATCGGATTCCCGAAGTTACGCTGCGGGGACTCCGATCGTAATAAAGAACGGTGCGTGGCACCGATTTTCATTCATTTAGATGCCGCGGCCATCTTTGCCATGGCATCTAAAGGGTTAAACAGTGCAGGCAGGCGGCGCCGCCCCCACGCGCTGTAACTGCTGGGTGTTAGCTGTGTTAGCTGCAATCAGCCGCAAAGCCCCTTAGCGACCCTGGGACGTACTCAATTTCCAAAAATTTCAAAAGTAATTTCTCTGATTGTAAAAACAAAAGAACATCTCCCCTCATAATACCACAATATAATTATCCCTAAATTTCCAAGCAGGTTTCAGGCAGGTCTTTGTATGAAGCATCCCTGTCTGTTTCTCTGCACTGAACATTCTTCTTCTCTTGTGCTGAATGCCAAGTCCCGTCTAGATGCTTACCCCCTACCCTCTGCCCACATGTATAAACACTGGCATCACTTCTCTAAATTCTCTCTAAATGAAAGCATAAAGGAAACCTTGTGGTGTCTGCAATGACCAAAAATAGACAACAAAATTCCACAACTAGCTAACATCAGAACTGAGGGCTTCACATGCAGACATTTTTGGAAAAAGCCGCTATAGTTTTGATGCAGTTTTTTGAGCCACAGCCAGGATCCATCGGGAAGGAGAAGTATAAGTCCTTTCTTTATGTTTCTCAAGCCTTTGCATCTACTTCTGGCTTTGGCTCAAAAGACTTCTTTAAATCTAAAGTGTCATTTTTCCCCAAATCCTGTATGCTGTATGTGAAACCATCCTAAACACAGCACTGGCAATGATGTGCTGGTTTACAAATTGACATTCGCATAGCTAAATATATACAATGCCTTTTAAAGACTTGGAAAGAACACTTTGGGTTTTAATAAAGAGGACTTGTTAGCTCTCCTGACATTTTCTATGGTTATTTTTAATTTTTTTTTGCAGAAATCCTCTTTAACTATCCATAGACCCCAACAGTCCATCATCATTTTCTCATTACTAGAAATCTCCACATAATTAGCTGTGCTTTTTATGTATAAAAGTGTATTTTTTATAACTAAAATTATGAGTTTTTAATAAAAAAAATAATACAGTTTGTTGTACTTAATAAATGTATGGCCTTAGTGATGTTATGTACTGGTGGCAGTGGCACCTGGGGCAAGTATGCAGAGTGGTGATGGTGAGGGCCTACCGGTGATAGTGCTGGGAGGTGTAGTACATCCAGTGAAGAAAAGAATATGAGACAGCAACAACTGAGATCTTGTAGGCTTTACTCAAGGCACCGTAATTCAGTTACATGGTTCACAAAACAGCACAGATAAACATGGCTTGGTTCACAACATTCCTTCTGCTATTCCTTTCCACCCTCAGACTTCCATCTTTACATTGCTCGGGGGAAGAGCTCCAGTCAACTCCAAATGTAACTGGGCCTGCACTATTCCAGCAACTACTACAGGTTCCCATCGGGTGCGGAATATTCCTTGCTGCTGGACCTGCCTCAATACTCCTGCCTGAGCTTTACTTCTTCTCCTTTCCTGTCTCCCTTTTAATAATTTGGGACAGCCCATATGATGATACCATGTCTTCCGAAGCTTCTGATAGGTTTATTGGCAACATCTGAGTAAATTAGAGACACAGCTGTGGATGTATTTTGATTGCACACCAGAAACAGAAACTGCTTCTGTATGTAACATCATGGGAAAGTCTAAAGAAATCAGCCAAGATATCAGGAAGATAATTGTGGACTTGCACAAGTCTGGATCATCCTAGGTGCAATTTCCAGATACCTGAAGGTGCCCCGTTCATCTGTACAAACAATTATATGCAAGTACAAACAAGATAGGAATGTCCAGCCATCATACCGCTCAGGAAGGAGACGGGTTCTGTGTCTCAGAGATGAACGTGCTTTGGTCTGACAGGTGCATATCAAACCAAGAACAAAAGCAAAAGACCTTGTTAAGATGCTAGCAGAAGCTAGCAAGATTGTGTGATTATTCACAGTGAAACGAGTATTGTATCAACATGGGCTAAAAGGCCACTCTGCTAGGAAGAAGCCATTACTTCAAAAGAAACATAGAAAAGCCAGATTAATGTTTGCAAATGTACACAGGAACAAAGACCTACATTTTTGGAGACATGTCCTGTGGTCTGAAGAAACTAAAACTGAACTGCTTGGCCATAATGGCCATCGTTACTTTTGGAGGAAAAAGAGAAGCTTGGAAGCCTAAGAACACCATCCCAACTGTGAAACACGGAGGTGGCAGCATCATGTTGTTTTGCTGCAGGAGGGACTTGTGCACTTCACAAAATAGATGGCATCATGAGGAAAGATGATTATGTGAAAATACTGAAGCAACATCTCAACACATCAGTCAGGAAGTTACAGCTTGGTGGAAATGGGTCTCCAAATGGACAATGACCCGAAGCTACTGTCAAACTGGTTACAAAGGGGCTTAAAGGAGTTGTCTCCCTACAGAGTTTCATAGGATGCATGAATGAAATACTCTGTCACTTCCTGGTTCAGAATGACTGTGATTTGCATACAGCTCCATGGTGTATTCAGTGCTGTGCTTTCAGTTGCTAATTAATTCAGATTAGCTCAGAAGCTTCTTGGAAACTACAAGCAGGACTTTTTATCTGATCCCTGAAACAAAAGCCCTAATTAGTGCTGTTTACTTGAGATAAATCAAGCTTTTTACTGCCCAGCAGCACAGATGCTGCTGCAACCAGTGTGATGACATCACTCACTGCTATCACATAGAACAAACAGCAGGGGGGGGAGATGTACACAGGTCGGTTACTGAGGGAACTGAAATAGCCAGGAAGGTGATTGATTCACTGTTATCTCCTTAACAAAAACAGATGAACAAAGCAATATATTTGGAAAATGTTTTCTTTTTGTGTTCCCTACAATTTGAAAGCTATTCTTTGTAGCGAGACAGCCCCTTTAAGGATAACCAAGTCAATGTTTTGGAGTGGCCATCACAAAGCCTTGATCTCAATCCTACACCAGTTCTGTCAGAAGGAATGGGCCAAAATTCCAACCAACCATTGTGAGAAGCTTGTGCAAAGATATCCAAAACGTTTGACATACAGTTTAAGGGCAATGCTACCAAATACTAATGAAATGTATGTAAACGTTTGACTTTGCAGAAAGTAATAAAAATGCCTAAAACAAAAAAATTCTCTGTCTCATTATTCTGGCATTTGGCAAATATAAATAATTTTGGTTCCTAATTGACCTAAAACGCGTAAGGTTTCTTCTTATTTCATGTCAGATACCCCGCTGAAACCACTGCAGTTAAGATAAAACCTGGAGAAAAACAGGAAGGTAAAAGTTAAATTTCCCTGCAGCTCCAACCAAGGTGAAATTAAACATTACATTTTGTCTATACATATTACTAGAACATTATTTAAGGCAGGACAGGACAGGTTCTCCACAGACAGAGATACTCTTTTTCTTTGTTTTGTACTTGGTATACCTAATATGTTATGTATTGTTGTGGTTTTCTTAGGGTTAATTTTCAGGTGTATGAATGTGTTCCATTACAGCTAGCTATTAAAGGAGTTCCCTTTGTATATCATGCTTAGTTACGGTAATTAAGAGCATGTGAATGGGCTCGAAACACGTAAACAGTATGTCTTTTCTGTTTTTATTACGTTTTTAATGGGATTCACTAAACTGTGTCTTTTATATTTTTTAAATGAGTGCTGGATTTTTCTGCTATATCTATATTAGATGTTGCCTTTTTTACACGGATCCATTGGTAGGACAACGTTCTTAGCATGCTACCACAGAGAAATGTAAGTAATATGGTGTCCAATTAAATCAAAAAGCTGTGTTGGGTCCTCCAAAGAAATTGCTCTCAATAGCCACCTCTGCCAAGAAGTGATTTCCTCACCTAACCTTGAAAAAAAGAGGCGTTTTGTTTCTGTGTTTAAAAAAACAAGTACCTCCTCTGTGATGTCATCACTCCACCTCCCATGCAGGCACCCGAGGCTGATATTCAGTCTCTGTAGTTGAGCAAACATGTTTGGCTAAACCACAGAGGATAACTGTCTTGTGCACACGCTATAGGGGTTTTGTTTTCTCCCGTTTATCTGCTCAGGAGTAAAGATAAGCTCTGAGCAGGCAGTGTTCACTGACTACAGACCGGGTGGGGGAGGACGGAGAGCTGAGCAGGGAAGCGTCTGCATGTTTACTCAAATAATAACATTACAACCAGCGGATTCTCTATACAGCAGACACAGGTTCTGACACAAAAACAAAGCTAATGCAGACACTGCTTTTTTCTCCCCCTGCCTTCACAGCTCGTTTCTGTGTCCTGCCATCAGACAAGAAATGCAAACAACGCAAGCGCGGCCAGGAGCTTGCCAGATCAGCTCCTGGTCATAGCTAATATAAACAGTCAGGAAATAAGGGCATCTAAGTCAGGCTACAGCTCTCAGAGGCTTCACTTTTTTTAATCACATATATTTAGGAAAGTGATTAAATACCCATTTTGGAGGATCCCCCGTCAACATTAGATTGTGGCAAAACCCCTTCAAGGAACTATAGGGGGTTATGCAAGAAAGACAACTTTAAGGTGTAAATGTTCACCTATAAGAATGACCAAAAAAAAATGACTTCATGTCTTCTTAAAGCATCTTCCATAAATATTCTTCCATAAATCCTTCTATGAAAACGTCTTAACATGGATTCTACTGATTTTCCAAATTTCTTGGGTCCAGACAAAGAGGAGTGTGTAGCCTTGGCAGGAAGTTTTGGTAAGAGGTTTTATGTTTTATTGGCGTGCCTAGACTTGACCTTTGGCGAGCCTCCAAACAAGTCATTAAATCCTGCAATTTGATTGGACATTAAAAATGTGTAATAGCCCAGAAAATGTACTCATTTAGTGACTCAGCATTGGTCCAGAGTAATCAAAGCCGTTGGAAGATTATGTTAATGTGGGTTTTATATCTTTTTGCCATATCTTTTATCACTTTGACAAAAGTTTAACTTCAGGCTGTAAATTATAAGACTATAGCACATCAATGCTATTACAGTAATAAGGTCATTATCTTGCAATTGTTTATTTCGGCATCGCTATACGCTACTGTGCTACCTACAGTCTGTAAGTAATTGCTGCCTTTTAATTTACCTCCTATGTTTTTGTTTTCAGCGCTGTTGATTACTTTGCTTTCTTGTTAATTCCTTTTGGGTGCTAGAACTGCAATCACAACGTTTATTTTCGTGAATTATTTACTTGAATTTCTATCTAAGTTCAATTACTTTACATTTCCTTGTTTTCAGTACAATCTTTAGCTTTGTGTAATACTAATATTCATATTCCCAGCAGCCATAATATAGTAGAACTCACATTTGTACCAGCCATCATGTTTTCCTGTTACTTCCTTTCTAATTTTTCATTTTCTGGCATCTGCTTATAAACCATTTTAGGTTTGTTTGTAGTAGTTTAGAAAACTGAATTTTCAACAAGAAGATGGAATTTTCTGGGAAGATTTAGGGCATGTCCCACGGCAAGGGTTTTCGGCCGGTTTTTCAGCCGGTTTGCGGTTTTTCAGACCGCCTGAAAAACCGGCCGAAAATGAGCACAATTGTGCTCTATGGAAAACCCGTGCAGCAGTCCCCACTGCACAGGTTTTGCCGTCGGCAAAACATTGTAGAAGCACAATCTTCCGTCTGCTGACCCGCCGGACGATGTGCTTATCGATGGGAGGGGGGAGGGCTGTTCACCGCTCATCGCGGAGAACAGCCGTCCCTCCCGCGGCCGTGGGGACGGGCGTAAAACAGGACAAATACCGGCCGGCAAACCTTCCGGTATTTGTCCTGTGCCGTGTAAACGCGCCCTTACAGTGTCAGATCCCTGGGAAAATGTCATGTATCTTATCATTAACAGCAGCTACTCAATGCTCAATGTGGTTAAATCCTCTCTTTACTGTATGCAACAACCTCATTGGGAGAGGGTATCAAAAAGTCTTGACAAACAGAAAATAGCTCTGTGTGGAACCCAGGAGATCAGGGGATCAAAAGGACTGAAAGTTGTTAGGATCCCCAGAATCAAGATAGAATGAAAGGGACAGATAGACAGTGCGCCCTTGCGCTAAACCCACCAAAACTGATCCTGCCGACTTGCTGACCTGATCCTAAGCGGTCAACAACAATTGGACGGCGGTCCTTACCCTGAGAAAGTGCAAAAACAGAACAGACAAGACAGATAAACACAATGTAAAAGGGTCTGGCGAAATGGGTCAGAATCAGAGAAAGTAGTAAAGGTCCAGAAACAACAGGTAATAAGAGGATGTCAAAAAGACAGGCACAAGGTCAGAATTTCCCAAAAAAATAAAAAAAGAAAACGAGCCCCCCAGCTCAACCCAAAAGATTTCCCTAGCACAGGACCACAGGAACTGTGGTCTTAAGTATGGGGTGTCACAGTCACTCTGACATCCGAATCACATAGAATACAGACAACAAAGGTGAGAGGTGCAGGCAGCTGTCACTCAGCACTAATGCAGAACAATCTGCAGTCCTGCCCTAGGGCTAGCAGAACCAGATGGGTGTGGCAGAGCTTTCAATCACACCATGATAGTGCAGTATCAAACCCTGTGCAGTGCAACTTCATGGCGAAAAGCGAAGTCTCTGCCATACTTTGCAGACAGAGGACTGTGCTGCGGCCATTCGTAACAAAGCTTTTCTGAGGTCAGCTTTTGATGCCATACCCTTTGGGCCCTGCTCAAAGGTTCCCAATCAAGGGGGGGAAATTGGGGCATGCTTTGGTGAGGTAGGGGGGGGAAAGGTACACAAAGCACAGCAGGGCAAAGGGAAACAGCTTTGGAACAGAAAATGCTGCTGTTCAGCTTTAGAGAAGAAAAGATACATATAGCACAGGAAAAAGCAAACATTATGGGGGATCAACAAAGATACCTTGAATGTAGGGAACAACGCTGTGTGTCTTTAACAACAATGTTAACATGGTGAATGTTTTTTTGCAGTTTTCCTAACCCTGGGTGGGCACAGTATCTTTAAGGGTATGTGACCGGCATGTTGGTCCATTTTTTGGATCCATTTTGGATCCTAAAAATGCATCCGAAAGCACTGCGTAAATCACATCCAAAACACATACAACACGCATCCAACACGCAGGTGTGTGTTTGGCTGTAGCATGCATGCCCCTTTGTTTTAAAATGGGTTTTCCGCTGCATTTCGGATCAAAAATTTGGCAATTCTTTGAAGGATCGAAAGGCATCAAAAAGAGTTTTAAACAGCATCGGTGATCACTCTTTAAAACGCCGAGGGTTTGTTTTACAATAAAAGCAATGTGAGTCACACTGGTTTTTCAATCTGTTTGGGTCCGAAAACAAGGTAAAAACACGCATAAAAAAAACAGATCCAAATCGGACCCAACCGCGTGTGAACATCCCTTACAATTAAGAAATGAAATAAATTTTATTTTCCTTTTTTGAGTTTTAGGTGGGGTAATTTCCAAGGACAAAAAAAATCAAAAAAAAAAAGGGGACATTATTTTTCAAAACACAAAGCAAAGCAGAGCCACAACCCCCCCTGGGGGAGAATGAATGCAAAAAAACTGCATCGAAAAGTACCGGTTCACACCAGTATGCAGAAAACCCACGTTTTTTTACAGGGGGGATGAAAATGAAAAAATCAAATAAGACAACCACTCAAAACCCCTTTATGCATGAGTGGGGTGGTTGTGTGTTTTGAGGATTTTATGACAAATTTTAAAATCGGAAAGGGTTTTTTATGGTGTCAAAAATTTCCCCGCATGAAAAATTTAAGGTTAAAATCTTTTGCTCATCTTTTAAAGATGCGCTTTTTCGGCGCTTCCTGAAATTTTGGCGGCCAGAAAATCGATTAGAATAGAGCGGGTGAGATGTGTGTGCGGTCATGACGGGATGTGTTGGTTGGTTTGGTGGAAAAAATCACAGCCCGTTTTACATAAACACTTTCCTGTTTCCCCTCAGTGTCTCTCGGTCTCTTTGGGATAGGCCCTGCGTTCTGCCTGGGGCCCAAAAACGCTCGCGAATTGTCTATTCTGCAAAGAAAAACCCTCTACTATTAGCTGTGATCTTCCCAAATTTTTGTTTGTTGGGATTTAAAAATTTTTATGTTTTAGTAGAGAATTTTTAAGAGAATCCACTGTAAATTTCCCGGCGGTGGGGGGGGGGGGGGGGGGGGCCGCGGGCGAACACAGACAAGCTCTATCTATAAAGAACATGGATAAAGTTCCCCAAGGGATTAGGTGAATTGTAGTGGAATTCTTTATTTTACAGTTTGTATTAAAATTTTCCTGGATTTTGGGCGCCTGAACTTATATTGGTTTAAACATCATTTTTGTAACTGAGGCTCTTTGTTAGCTGCAAATCCCTTTTTTTATCAGTATACATTTCAGATAGGTGTTCAATTTTTCCCTTACACTGGGGCTTTTTGTATATCAAACCTTGCATTTAAATTTTAAAAACCAGCAATCTTGTAGTAGCACGGTTTTTTGTTCCCAAAAAATACGTGTACGTACGAAAACATCACAGTTACGTGTTTTTGATTTTGGCCCAGCACTTTTCATTGACGCAGCTTCGAAAAATCTTAAAACAGAAATTTTAATTCCCACGGTAAATTGAAAGGTGAAAAAAATACCTTTTATTATATCAAAACATAACTGTTACGTTTTTTTTGACTTTTGGCCCGCATTATTGGCAGATCTACGTAAATCTTAAAAAACAGCAATTCATATTCACCACAGGTGAATTGAAAGGTAAAAAAATAAGTTTTTTATACAAAACAAAACATTACGTGTTTTTTGCTTTTGGCACCCAGCATGTTCATTGGCAGATTACGTAAAATCTTAAAACAGCAATTCTATATTCCACGGTAAATTTGAAAGGTGAAAAAAAATACTTTTAAATTATTCAAAACAAAAACAGTTACATGTTTTTTGCTTTTGCGCACCCGCATTTTCTTTGACGCGCATCTACGAAAATTTTTAAAACAGAAAATTCTTTTCCCCACAGGTGAATTGAAAGGTGCAAAAAATAAGTTTATTATATCAAATATAAACAGTTAGTGTTTTTGTTTTTGCGCCCCTCTGTTCAATGACGCAGATTACGTAAATTTTAAAAACACAATTTTATTCACCCAGGTGAATTGAAAGGTGCAAAAATACCCGTTTTTTATCAAAAAAAAATTTTCGTGTTTTTTGACTTTTGCGCCCCCATCATGTTCATTGACGCAGCTCTACGAAAATCTTAAAACAGAAATTTATTTTCACCCAGGTAAATTGAAAGGTGCAAAAAATACCGTTTATTATTCAAAAAAACAGTTACGTTTTTTGATTTTGCGCACCCCACTGTTCATTGACGCAGCATCTTAATCTTAAAACAGCAATTCTATTTTCACCACAGGTGAATTGAAAAGGGCAAAAAATCGGGTTTTTTATATAAAACATAAAAGTTACGTGTTTTTTGACTTTTGGCCCCAGCACGTTATTGAGCAGATTAGAAAAATTTTAAAAACGAAATTTATATCACCAAGGTGAATGAAAGGTGCAAAAAAAACAGTTTTTATATAAAACTAACATTTACTTTTGTTTTTTGATTTTTGCGCCCAGCCTTTCTTGACGCAGCATCTAGAAAAATTTAAAAACGCAATTCTATTTCACAAGGTGAATGGAAAGGTGCAAAAAATACAGTTTATTATATAAAAAAATAAAAGTTAATTGTTTTTTTGACTTTTGCGCACCCATCATGTTCTTGGCGCATTAGTAAATTTTAAAACAGCAATTCTTTTCACCACGGTGAATTAAAAGGTGCAAAAAAAATTTATTATTAAAAACAAACATTACGTGTTTTTTGTTTTTGGCCCCAGCCTGTTCATTGAGGCATCTACGTAAATCTTAAAAACGCAATTCAATTCCCCACGGTAAATTTGAAAGGTGCAAAAAATCGTTTATTATATAAAAAACAAAAAATTTAGTTTTTTTTGATTTTTGCGCCCCCAGCACTTTTCATTGACGCAGCTCTACGTAAATCTTAAAACGAAATTTTATATTCACCAAGGTGAATTAAAAGGGCAAAAAAAACGTTTATTATTCAAAACATAACAGTTAGGTTTTTTGATTTGCGACCGCATTTTCTTGACGCAGCATCTGTAATCTTAAAACAGCAATTTATTTCACCACGGTAAATTTTTGAAAAGGTGAAAAAAAATAAGTTTATTATATCAAAACATAACAGTTGGTTTTTTGCTTTTGGCCCCAGCACTGTTCATTGAGCGATCTAGTAAATCTTAAAACAGAAATTTATATTCACCCGGTGAATTGAAAGGTGAAAAAAATACAGTTTATTATATAAAACATAACAGATACGTGTTTTTTGGACTTTTCCCCAGCCAGATTTGTTGATAAAACCCCTTGCAGTTAAATTTTAATCCAGCAATTTTGTTTTTATTAGAGGATTGAGATGCTGTGATTTGCGTCTTTTAATAAGAGATTTCCAAAAAAAATTTTCCTATTTCTCAAATTTTTATTTCTGAAAATGGAGCGAAAAAACAGGTGGTAAGCGAGCAAAGGGGGAGTAGACATGGGGTGAAGTACGAGGAAGGTGCTCCTTCCAGTGCGGCGGAACACATGCCCGGGATCGTCATTGCAGGCGTCAGGTTCATGTGGGTAGGGCCCTGTGAATCTAAAGTAACGAAATCGTGCCAATCGCCTTTGGGTTAAGCAACCCGCATTAGCAGTCTTTCCTCCCCTCCTGCGTCACGGGGGGCCCCAAAAAGTCGTCTCAGCCTCAGCATCTGTCCAAAGAAGCAGCCCAAATGTAACTGTGTACCCACCACTGTGGAAATCCATTTTGAAGACCCTTTGAGGACAAAATGCGGTTTGGGGGCAGAAAAGGGTGTTAAAAGTTAAGAGGCCAAAAAAAATGATTTTCTCTGCTTGAGCCCAGTTACTGATGCTATCAGGGGGTGAAGGAAGCGGTAATCGGCAAAAAACCCGGGCGGTCGGCAAGCCTTCAGTGCCCTTGCTTGTAGCCCCCAGTTTGGTGCAGAAAGCAGGCGACAAGTCCCTGTGTTGATGATGAGAGATGACGACATTGCGGATCCATCCTGGTCTTTTCGCAGAATTTGCTTGCGAGCGCTTTTCAGTGGGCGAGGAGGAAGACGAGGGGTAGTGTCAATACGGGTCCGCCCCAAAAAGGGGGGGGCGGTCGCAGAAGTGTGATATGTTCGCCCGCCCGGTCAGCGCAAACCCGCTCCTGCTTAAGCCGTCAAAAAGGTCCAGGACCTTCAAGCCTGGGCCTTCTTTGAGGCCCCTGATTCACCCGGTGTAAAATGCCGCCTTTGCCGTAAACGATAAGAGAGGCAAGAAACCCCCAAGGGTTAACCCCCACCAAAAATGTTGTCCCTGAGCGAATGATGAGTTGAAATGGAGGGAACCTTGGGCCAAAAAAAGGCCGACCGAGCCCGGGCCCCCAACCCCTGTTCAACCCCCTGTCTCGCCTCCTCCTCCTCCGCCCCACAAGCGTTCCTCAGCTGCCCCTGTCTCTCGGCTGATCAGGGTAAAACCCCCGCTTCGCCCCACCGTGCCGAGTACCACCAGCACCACCAGAGACCCATCCCCCCTTCTCCTTCCCCCAGTTTGACGACCTGCACGCCGTACGCGGCCAGTTAGCAGCCAGCCTTTTTGTCTTCAAGGGTTTTGGGGGCGAAGAAAAAAAATTTACCCAAAAAAATCCCCAAAACCAAAACCGAATAACGGCATTGCCCGGCTTTTGGCCTTGGAAAATGTTGCCTTTTCCCTCTGGGGGACACAGATGGGTTTCCCCCACGTCATGGCCCCGCTTTCCCCAATACCGATGCCCCAGCAGGCATTTTTTGCCAGAAAAGCGTCCCTGCCCTGGCAAACCACGTGTCATTAAAATTTTCAAGGCGTTTCTGCATCTGTTCCCGGGAAAAATCCATTCACCACGAACTGGCTTAAGCACGGCAAGGCGTATATCTCTGTGAAGCTCACTGGGTGAGCTGGGTGGATGTTTGGGGGGCGGTGGCTCTCAGGCTCGGCGCACGCTCTTCAAAACCGCAGGGATGGTGCGGGCTCTTTCCCCCCAAGGGCTCGGGGCATCAGTGCCCCGAGAAAGGCCCTGTTGAAATTAATCTGC
This sequence comes from Phyllomedusa bahiana, assembly GCA_025379985.1. Classification (NCBI taxonomy): domain Eukaryota; kingdom Metazoa; phylum Chordata; class Amphibia; order Anura; family Hylidae; genus Phyllomedusa; species Phyllomedusa bahiana. Next base: position 101,197 of record JAODAL010007135.1, read on the forward strand.
CCTGGGCCGTCCCCAACAGGTAGGGCTGTGGGGCTTAAGCAACAAGACCAGCGTGGTGGTGCAGAACCTTGTCAGGAAGGTGATTGCGGTAACGGGCGAAATCTGCCGGCCCCCCCTTAAGATCGGGAGGGTGGAGCACATCCCTTGCCCGGCACAGTTGAACCTTGTCGTCCAGAAATTTTTAAAAAGGGTACCGGGTCTGGACTGCCTGTGAGAAGGCTAGGGGTTTAGTTCGCACTTCCACCCTTCGACCCTGCTTGTCCCCCCTGGCTGCGTTGCGCGTCAGCTGGCCTCCCCCTCAACCCTTATTGTTGAGTGGCAACATGTGGAATTCCACCCTCCCCATGCTCCAGCGTTGTGCAGCAGCGCAAGCATTAGCAGTACGAATGACACATGGGTGACAAGCAGGGTACGGACCTGGGGTGTTTTAACCACGAGGTGGGGAGGTGAAAGAGCTTGCACCTCCTTGCAGTTTTGAAGGCCACCAAAATGGTCAGTGGGACAAAGCCCTGTCAGCATGGTTGTGGGGTTTAGTTCTGGAACGATGTTGGACCTCTGAAAAACAGGTCCCGCCAGCGGGAGGGGAGCGGACACGATGCGGAACGGAGCCTTCTCTCCGTAAATCCAAAAGGGCCCCACGTTTCACAATTTCCGGGGCTTATTAGGCGTGGTTCGGGGTCCGAGTAGTGCAAGGTGGGCATAGCTCTCAGGGGCATCTCTCAGGGGAAGTCAGGGTGTGTTTAACGTGGGGGGGGGGAGGGGGGGAGGAGGTATAACAAGACACCCATGTTACCGACGTCCCCGCTTGGAAAGAGGTTGGGCGATTTGAGGGGAGGGGAAGATGAGGAAGATCAGTTTGCTGTGCCCCCGACCCCCAGGTTGGAAATAAGGCTCCCTTCTTCCATGAGTGCTTGAATGCTCCCTTTCTCCAACATGATCCTCCTTTTAAGGCCCTCAAAATGAACAACAGTTTTTGGGTGGCCACCCTCCTGGATCCCCGTACAAAACAAAACTCGCATTTCCTTCCACCCACCCAAATGAGAGTAAAAAGCAGGAAAAAGGGGGCCTTGTGATTGACAATGGAGAATCTGTTGCGTTGCTTCAGTTCCCAAAAGCACGGTGGAAAACTCAGCGAGTGACAGTAGTAGAGTGCCCGTAGGCACGGAGGGGAGAGAGGAAGGGGGCGAAGCCTTATGGGTGACCTTGGCAAAACTTTTTTTACCATCACCAAAACTGCAATGCGGGCACAATCCAAACAAGAGATCAGTTAAGTCTGGTGCACGACTATCTGGTTCAACACCGATGTTTTTTATGTGTTTCCCGACCCCCGACTTTTGGGTATCCAAATGGACGAAAGGCCCGAGCTGGCTCGTCACGCCATGAGGGTTGTCCCGCCCAGCAGCCACGTCATATTGGCGGGCCTTCGCAAGCTGGAGGAGTCATTACAGACAAAAGCATCCGGTTTCCCCAGATAAAGTGGATCGTTTGACTTTCTCAAAAGAATCAGGCGGATTTGATGTGTTGTGGCCCCCAATTTCCGGGCACGATTAGTTGCCAGTCTACTTCACACTTTTCTTTTTGGGTAAAATGGATTTTCTTTAAAAAACAGTTTTCAATAAATTTAATAGAAATTTCCCAAACCACAAAAGGGAAAAAAGGGAAACTACAGGGGTAAAAGCAAAAGTTTAAGGGAAAATAAGCAGATTTACATCAGGTGGGCCCCTTTTTGCACCATGACCCCCGATTAGGGATACAGATAGAAAAGCCCAAAAAAATGGTACCCTCACCGGGGGGAAAGACCCAAACGGGCTCCTCCCCCTTCCGCAAAAGAACAGGGGCCTAAATATCTGCGGGATCCAGGTGGTCTCAAAACTACAAGGGCCCAAAATCAAACAAAGAAAAAGGGGGAGAAAATAAAAAGGGGGGGGGGGGGGAAGGGAATTTCCACCCCACCAAAACCCCCACCAAAAAAACCACCGATGGAAGAGTTTGACCAAAAAAACACTTCAATCGCCGGGGGCTTACCCTTAAAACCCAGTCCCCCCACAGATTTGGAGAGCGCAAGGTCAAGGAACCCCCCAATAAACTTTGGCTCCTACCCCAAAATTCCTAAAATTTCCCTTTGGAAATTGAAAAAGGGCCCGGGGGCCCGCCATGTATGTTGGACCCTTAATCCCTGGGGGGGCGGGGGCGATAAACCCTCCTCCAGGCAATGAATAGAGGGCCCCCCTCTTCCACCCTTGGGAAAAGGACGGTGCAAAGGGGTTTTGACGCCAGGGGGCGAGGGATCACCGTTTGGGCTGCCTGTGGGGAATTTTGGGGGGCCCCAAGGGTTTTCTTGTAAAGGATTGCGAAAAGGGGGAAACAAAAACAAAAGGACTGTTTCTGGGCTTTCCGGAAAGAAGCCCCCACACCCTTTCCGGATTCCCGGGGGACTTTCCTCCAAAAGGCTGCAGGGCCAACCCCCCCAAAACCAAATATGAGCAGGGGAACCAGTCTCCAAATTGAAACCTCCAGCAGGTGTCCGGCACAGGGGAAAAACCACAAAAATTGAAAAAAGTTGGGACCCTGTACCCCCTGGACAAGATTTTGAAGCTTTTTTCCCCTGCGCTTTGGAACTGTCCCCCCGGCCTTGTGAGTGAGAAAAAAAGCACTTTCTCCCCCCTGAAAAACCGGAAAGTCCTCTGAAAGTTTCTTTTTCCCAGGCCTTAAAAAAAGGGGGGGAAAGACCCTTTCAGGGGGGATGAGATTACCACCGGTATACCCGGGGAAAGACATATGGGGACGACGGGCGACACTTTTTTTCCCTAAAATGGAAAAAGCGCCCCTAAAAGAAACTCTTCTTTAAACAGAAGAAAAAGTAAAAAAGTGCCGAAGGCAAGTACTCCCTATCCCAACGGGATGGAAAGGGGTTTTTCCCGAACCAAAGCCCCTTAGGGGCACAGGACACCCCTTTTATGTTCCCCCTGAGGTAAGGCCCCATTTAAAAGCTCCCCAAAAATTTTATGTCCAGGGGCCCCGGGGGAAAAAAGGGGGGTTTATGGGGAAAGGGGGAAAAGGGGGCCCTAAATCCAATAAAGGGGCCGGGACCCTTACTTTTTTTTTATTATGGGAGCGTGGGGGGCGTACTAAAAGACGGTTTTGGGAAATCACGAGTCAAAGGGCCCTTTTGGGCCCACGGAAGGAAAAAAAACCCAGGGGAGTTACCTTTCTGCGAAAACCCCCCCACCGGAGCTTGCCTGGGGATTAAAATAACCAAACCCAAAAAACCTGAAAAAGCACGGGCCGGGAAAATGGGCCCCGCAGCCCGGCAACCCCCAACCCCCCCCTCCATTTTTGGGCCTTTGGAAACAACAGTTTTTTTAAAACTCGGCGGGAAAAAGCCCAAAAAGAACTCGGAAACAACGTAAAGCTTAAACCCAGAAAGAAAAAGGGGGGGGGAAATGGGGGACCGCCCTGGAACAAATATAGAAATTTTTCGGGAGAATGGAATTTTAATAACGTTCACTCTCCCAAAAAACCCCCGAGAAGTCCCCAGCCCCCAAGTCCCCAAAACCCCGAGAGTATCCCCAGAAAGGGGTTTAAAATTTGCATCAAACAGGCGGGAAAAAACTTTTAGGATTTTGCCCCCCAATTACAAAATCTCCCTCTGGGCCAAGAGAATGGGAAATTAAAATTTTTAATGGCCCCCGGACAGGGGATTTGGCAAGAGATATGTTAAAGGGCCCTTCCGTTTTGGGAGAAATTTAATTTTGAATTGGACCAAAAAACAAAATTTTTCCCAAAACTGGACAGCAGGGGAAGGGGGGTTTTAAATTTTAAAATTTTCCTTCAGAAAAAAACCCAATTCATTGCAAAGGGTTCCGAAAATTTTTAAGCCCCTTGCCCCCCAAAATTTGAAAAGCCCCTGATGTCGGGTTGGACCGCCCCGGGGCCCATAAAAAGCCCCCAGGCCCAAGACAAAAATTAGTGGGGGACAGGGGGCGGGGCCCGGGTTTTTAATTCCCATTCCGAAAATCTACAGGGTCTGTTTAATGCCCTTTTTAAATTTTAATTTCTTGCTGTTTGGTTTTTTGGGAAAAAAGCGCTAATTTTTGGGGGCCCAGTGAAGATGGGCCCCAGCCCTATATGTTAAGGGTGTGGAGGGGGGTTTCCATGAATCCGTCGAAGGCTTTTCAGAAATGAAAGGGGAAGGGATCTTTAAGGGTTCCCCATGCCCCTTGGGCATAGTGAATAACATCCAATTTCTTCAACTTTTTGTCCCCTGCCTCCCCCCCGGGGGAAAACCCAACCTGATCCGGGTAAATTCAAGGCGGCAAAAGTTTTTTTACCCATTCGCCAAAAAATTTTTCCCGAAATTTTAAAGGTCCTTTTTGGGAAAAGGGAAAACCTTAGCTACCCCCAGACCTGCGGGGTCCTTCCCGGTTTGGGCAACATTGGATGGGGGCCGTAAAAAGGTTTCCCTGGGGGAAGGAGAAGAGGCATGACACCCGGTTGAGGCAAAAAAAAAATGGGGAGGGAAAGGGGTGAAGCAGGCCCTTTGGAAAAAAAATTTGCTATTAAACCCGGGGCCCTTTCCCCTTCCGCAAAATCCACAAGGCCCTCATTTCCCCAAAAATTTTTTCGGTCTTCATTAGGCGGTGGTTCGGGGCCCCAGGCTAGTCCCAAGGGGGAAAATCAGCTCTCTTGGCTTTCATCCGGGAAAGGGCCCGGGCTGTTTTTAAGCTGGCCGGGGGAAAGCGGAGGAGGAGGAGGAGGGGGTTATACCGGGACACCAATTTCCCGACGCCCCTTTGCCGGGAAAAGAGGTTCCCCCAAAAGGGTGGGGGGAGGAGGAAGGTTTTGAGGAAGATCAGTTTGCAAGTGCCCCCGACCCAGGGGCCCTTGGGGGGAAAAAAAAAGGGCTAAAACTCTCCCCAGGGAGGGGTTTGGATGCCCCAAATTTCCCCCAACTTTGATCCCGCTTTAAACCCCATAAAAAATGAAAAAAAGTTACGGGGGTTTGGCACCCTCCTGGACCCCCGGGTTTCAAAACAAAAATCACCCTTTTTCCCCTTCCACCCCCCCAAAATAGAAGAAAAAAGCGGGAAATTGGAGCCCTTGCTGATTGATCAATTTGGACCCATCTGTTGTTTTTTCTGCTTCATTTCCCCAAAATTTGTCAGGGTTTGGAAACAACATAAACGACGTGCCAAGCATTTAGAGTGCCAGAAAGGGGTAAGCGGGGGCCAGCAGGCAAGGGGGCAAAAAGGCCTAATGGGTGACCTCTGGAAATTTCTTTTTTTTACCCCCTTTCCCACGCATGCAATGCAGGGCACACATCCAAACACAGAAAATCAGTTTAAGCATGGTCCCGCTTTCTGCGTCCAAAAACCCGTTTTTTTGGGCTTTTGGTTTTTCCGGCCCCAATTTGTTTTCGGAACCCAAAAAAAGGAAAAAGGCCCGAGCGGCTCGTAAACGCCATAAAATTGTTGCCCTGCCCCAGCAGCCATCAAATCGGAGCGGCCCTTCACCCACAGTTTTTGGAGGGTCTTTACAGAAAAAACCACCCGGGTTTTTCCACAGTTTAATGTGGTAAGTTTGACTTTCATCAAATAATCAGGCATGGACCCTCGATGATGTTGGGGCCCCAAATTTGGGCCGGGGTTTCCCCCGATTATTTTGCCAGTCTATTTCACATTTTTTTTCCCAAACAGAAATGGCCTCTTGAAAATTTTTTTTTTAAAAAAACATTTTTTTGGGGGCTTTTTTTATTCACTTTTCCCAACATTTTTCTTTTTGGGCTGGTTTTGCTGGGGAGGATACTTAAAAAAAACCCAAGGGTTTAATGACAACCCCGTTTTTCCATTTACCCTTAAATCTTAAGAAGTTTTGGGCTTTGGGTAAAAGGTTTTTGGGGGTAAAGTTTTGAAGAACAGCAATAATAATGGGTCCTTTGGAACGGAAAAGTGACTTCTAAGGGGGGCCTTTCCCCCTACAATTTTTAATATTTGGCTAGAAGTTATTTAAAATTTTTTGGGGCATGTTGCTTTTAGAAAAAGCTATAATTAGGGGCCCCTTTGGAACAAAAAATTTTTGGTTCAAAAAGGGGCCCATTTTCCCCCCAAAATTTTTAAAAGTGGTTAGAAGTCTTTTAAAATAATTTTTTTGGGGCCCTTGAGTGTGAGAAACAGCAAAAAACCAGGCCTTTTGTAACAGAAATGTGGGCTTTTTTAAGGGGCTTTTTTTCCCTACAATTTTTAAGTGGCTGAAAAAATTTTTTAAATAATTTTTTGGGTATGTCTTTTGAAATGCAGCAATATAAGGGCCCCAAATTAAAAAAAAAAATTTGTTTTTTTTTTAACAGACTTTTTGTTTTTTCAAAATTGACCAAAGGGGGCTAAAAGGGTCATGCTTAAATTTTTTGGGGGGCCTTTTTGCTTTGACATGCAGCTATACTACGGGGTCCTCTTTCAAAAAAAGTTTTTTCCCTAACAGACATTTTTTTTCCCAAAAATTGTAAGAGTGGCCCCAAGGGGAGGGTTTCGTCAAAAACCCAGGAATGGGGTGGGGACACTTTTTAATGGGCCCCACATATTGAAAAATAAATTTGGGTTTTTGAAAGATCTTTAACATAGTTTATCAACCCCGTTTTAAAGAAAACCCCAAATTTAAAAAAAATTTGAAAAAAAAAAAAACAAAGAAGGGTGGGTTTTCCATCCTATTTTAAAAATGTTTTTCTAGAATTAAAGTACTAAAAAAAAATTGCATGTACAAAAAAGCTGTTAAAAAAATTTCCCCTGAATTGTACAAGGAGGTAACAGGGAAAAATTTTACCAATGTAGGTTATTCAGGGGACATGGAGAAAAAAGCCGGCAGAAACAAAGTACAGAGACCATTTTCCCCCCACGTTGAGTAAAAAAAGAGAAAAAAAAATGCCAAGATTTAAGGGCCCCCTGGGGTAAAGGAGCGTTAAACCCCCAGTATTTCCAATGAAGCTCAAATTTTGGGGCCACACTCATTACGGGGGGCAAGCGCTACCTGGAAATTGGGCTGTGTACAAGGAAGGCTGGGGTTCTCACACTTCCCCTTCCCCACTCTGCTTAGCACGGGCAGTTTTCGTTGCTTGCGTCAACTGGGATTTTAACCTGGGGTGTTAATAGATAACCGGACGCCCCAGGGCTTTCAACCCCACCCCCCGTAACCCCGGCCCCCGGGGCATTTTCTGTGGCCCCAGGACAGGTATAGTCAATGTCCCCGTTCCAAAAAAAATGGTGGTTTAAAGACTCCTTTTTCGGGACTTTTTTAAAAGGGGGGGTTCAGCAGGTTTTGGGGCTCATTGGGTGTTTCCCCGGGGCATTTTAAAACAATTTTCCCCGTTAAACAAAAAAGGTGGTTTAAAGACTCCTTTTTCCGGGACTTTTTAAATGTGGGGGTCACAGGTTTGGGGACATGCTGTGGGCCCCGGGGCAGGTTTATTTTAAAAGGGGCCCGTTAAAAATAAAAAGGTGGGTTTAAAGTCCTTTTTTTCCTCACTTTTTTAAAAAAGGGGGGGCCCTGCAGGTTTGGGGCCCCAAGCTGTTGGCCCAAAGGGCAGGGATAAATCAATGTCCAGTTCAAAATAAAATGGTTTTTTGAAAGATCCTTTTTTTCGGCACTTTTAAATGTTGGGGGGGCATGCAGGTTTGGGGCTCATGCTGGGCCCGGCAAAAGGTAAAAGCAAAGTCCAGTTTAAACAAAAAAGGGGTTTGAAAGACTCCTTTTTCCGGGACTTTTTAAATTTGGGGGTCCCTGCAGGGTTTTGGGGCTCATCTTTGGCCCATTGGGCATTTTAGTAATGTCCAGTAAAATAAAAGGTGGTTGAAAGACTCCTTTTTTTCCGGGATTTTTAAATTTTGGGGGGGATCAGGTTTGGGGCCATTCTGTGGCCCGGGCAGGTAAGTCAATGTCCAGTTCAACAAAAAAGGTGGTTTAAAGACCCTTTTTCCGTCACTTTTTAAATGTGGGTTTTTCATGGGAGGGTTTTGGGGCTCCCTGCTTGGGCCCCGGGGGCAGGTATATTTAAAGCCCCGGGAAACTAAAATGGGGGTTTAAAGACTCCTTTTTTGGCACTTTTTTAAAAGGGGGGTCATGCAAGGGGGGTTTGGGGGCTCATTCGGGCCCAGGGCAGGTATATTCCCAAAGTCCCTTAAACTAAAAAAAGGTTTGGGTTTTTAAAACCCTTTTTGCGGCACTTTTTTTAAAAGGGGGGGGGAAATTTCCGGTTTTGGGGGGTCATGCTGGTTCCAGGACAGGGGTATTCAATGCCATTTTAAGTAAAAAAGGGGTTTGGTTTTAAATCATTTCTGCCTTCGTCACTTTTTAAAATTTTTTTGGGGGATGCAGGTTTTTAAAGGGCAGGCTGTGGTACAAGGGCAGGGGTAGGAAAAAGGGCTGTGACTTTTTTTTCTTTGGCTTTTATAACCAAAGGGTGTTGCCAAAATTTTGCAACGTAACCATTTGACTGTTTTTGGATGTTAAAATTTCCGCTTCTCCAGCCTTTTTTGGGGTTTTTAATAATGAAGGGGTTGTTGCTCTCCCCTAGCTTTAATGGTCAACGGGTAAAAACGATGCCTTAACGAAAAAAACCCTTTTCATAGCGGCGACTATCGACTAACGATCGAATCCCCGAAAACCAACGCAATCGCTCAACACTATTTAGCATTTTAATGCATATAGAAAAGGGTGAATCAAAGGGTGCCCTTTATACAGTTAAGTTTTGGTGCACCATGCTGGCTTACAAACCCAAAACGCCTTAAATATTATTGGGCAGGCTGCCCCGCACAATTTTAGGTGTCCAAAAAAAAATTTCTGGCACCCCTTCTCCCCCGTAATTTTTGGGCAAAAATAAAATAAAAAAAAATATCAAATTGAGGTATTAGTTGATACAGGGGGCCACTATATCCACAAAATTTTGCGCAGGGGCTTGTGTTGCCCCGCGGGGGAGTCTTTATCCAGCCAAATTTAGCTGTAAGTATTTGGCCCTTTTTGGGTTTTTGTCAATTTTAAAGATAGCTTCTGGCTCCTGCCTGAACCTTTTATAACACTATAAGTGTTAACGGCAGGGCTGGTTTTAGACGTGTCAAATGTTGGAATGGCCACAGTCACTTTGATAGTTTGGTTTTTCAGAAAGCTTCCAGTTCTGATCCTAAACTTCCAGGGGGCCCTTACCCGGGGGCTTATTTAAAAAGGATTTCCAGTATAAAGCGTAAAAAAATGAAGGAAAAAATTTTTTTGTTCCCCTTTTTTGGGTAAATTTGCCCACAGAAAAAAAAACCATGAAAAAGGGCTAAGGAGACAACTTTGGGGGAATAGTAAGGAAAAAGGAAAAATAAAAAGATGACGTCAAACGGGCATCGATCTGCGGCACCATGCAAAATCTCACCTCGTGGGGTATCCTTGATCATGAGAAAAGTGAGAGATCAGCCAAAAACTACTCGGCAGGAACTTATTAATGATCTCAAGACAGCTGGGAACACAGTCACCAAGAAAACCATTGGTAACACATTACACCATAATGGATTAAAATTCTACAGTGCCCACAAGGTCCCCCGCTCAAGAAGACGCATGTGCAGGCCCGTCTGAAGATTGCCAATGAACACCTGGATGATTCTGTGAGTGATTGGGAGAAGGTGCTGTGGTCAGATGAGACAAAAATGGAGCTCTTTGGTATTAGCTCAACTCGTCGTGTTTGGAGGAAGAGAAATGTTGCCTATGACCCAAAGAACATCGTCCACAATGACAAGCATGGAGGTGGAAACATTATGTTTTGGGGGTGTTTCACTGCTAAGGGCACAGGACTACTTCCCTCCACCAGGACATTAAAAATGGGTTGTGGCTGGGTCTTCCAGCAAGACAATGACCCAAAACATACAACCAAGGCAACAAAAGAGTGGCGCAAAAAGAAGCACATTAAGGTCATGGAGTGGCCTACCCAGTCTCCAGACCTTAATCCCATAGAAAACTCATGGAGGGAATTGAAGCTCTGAGTTGCCAAGCGACAGCTTCAAAATCTTAATGATTTAGAGATGATCTGCAAAGAGGAGTGGACCAAAATTCCTCCTGACGTGTGCAAACCTCATCATCAACTACAAAAAAAGTCTGACTGCTGTGCTTGCCAACAAAGATTTTGCCACCAAGTATTAAGTCTTGTTTGCCAGAGGGATCAAATACTTATTTCTCACTGCAAAATGCAAATACATTTATATAATTTATACAATGTGATTTTCTGAATTTTATTTTTTCAAATTCTCTCTCAATGTTAAAATTAACCTACTCTTAAAATTATAGACTGTCCATGTCTTTGTCAGTGGGCAAACTTACACAATCAGCAAGGGATCAAATAATTAATTCCTTCACTATATATTTCTCTGAAACAAAAAATAATCTAAATAAATACATAGTTATCAAATTATACCACTATATCAGAACCAATCATTACCACAATACAGTGACTAAACATTACCTCCATACTGGTGTTGGAGAAGATATACTATAAAAAAAACAATATTACCAATTATACCCCTATACAAGTATCAGTTAATACCGCCACATAATGACCATTGTACCATTACCACTGCATAGAGATTGAATCTTTTACCATCCCGTTACTGAATAAAAAACACAATGCAAGGACCAATATTAGCAATGATACTGCTAGACAGGGATCGAGTAACGTTACACTATATCCACAAATTACTACCCTATAGTATCTGTTAAATACCCCATGAGCGCTTCATGAGTTTTAAACAAATCAATATAGGTTAAGTTTTATTAGAGATCTCAGCACTTTTTCTTACTCTTCTTTGTGATTCTGTATTAGGTTTGATTCTTAGGAGGATTGGGTTCTATTTAATCATTATCAATCATACCAGACGATAAAGAAATTGGATCCCAGACCAGACAAACTCTGCATCTTTATAGGTTATTTTCGCAATAATATCAAGGCTTCAGTTGCTAATGAAACAGCAATATGCCAAATTGGTTTCCAAATGTATACCAGCAAACCTCAACAAATCGCACTGATGGTTCCATTGGAGAGTTGGTATTTTTAATGGGCTCACAAAGCCCCAAGAGATGCTCTCACATGGATGTACTTAGTCTTATGAGATCCCAATGTCCAAGTTGTCTGGTTTTCATATTTCTCTTTTCAATGAGAAAAGAGGGGCAGAAAAGTGCAGTAGACGCTGCTCTTCTAGCTTTGAGCGAGCGATGCAAACCTGGCAGAACAGAACCTTGACACAAGTGCAAACCTGTGTCTATGAATGAAGAGAGGCATTCCCAGAAGCACTAGTTCATTGGCATCAGAAAATACATATTTCATACTGACCCTCAAAGGGAACTTTCTCACCCCTCTATGGGTGAATATGGTATCAATGTTCTAGTGCCAATAAATTGTCTATTTTGTGAATAGTAGAAAAAAAAATTCTTTCTTTCTTCGTATATAAACAGTCCCCAGGCTATAATCATCTGCCTTAGGACTTGTACTTAAAAATGGAGGCTATTGTTGGACGTGACTCAGAGCACAACTTCAGAACACCATTTTCTTCAGCCTCAGAAGCCTTGGCTCTCCCAAACTCCTTTTGCGCTGTTGCATGCTATACGCTGTAGCTGCTTGCACATGTGCCACCAGACTCTCCTCCTCCAGATGTTACTGAAAGAAGGCCATCCAGGCTGAAACTTCGCATATATATCTGCACTTGCAACATTGCCATTTGTAGTATGTAGCATTTGTAGTATACATTTCATGAATTCAAGGAAAGGTCTGCCATAGATTTACTGCATCGGATACAGGAATGAAATATCTTCCATTGAGTTTCAAAGATTTCACGCTAAGTATGGTGGGCTGGACCTAATGTTATTTCCTTTATGGACAGAAAGTGAGGTGAAATCTTCTGAACAGGGGCACAGACAGTGAAACAAATATTACAGAGGTGTTAACCCTTCTCTACACTATTCAAACCTAAAAAGAAATTTTGGACTGGAGTTACACTTAAGTGTATATATATGAAATACCGGTCAGATTCTTTAATAGAATCCGGACAGTATTTTGTCATCTTTTGGATGGTTTTGGGGACTATTCTGTTTGCGGATTCGCCCAACCTCTTCAACCATTGAACTGCACATCTTCTTCCTGAAAACCGGGTGGAAGATTGTGCATGTTAAAAGTTTTTCAGAATGCCGGTGGTCTATTGGGGATGGTTGCTGGTCGGTTTTCAGACAGTTTTGAAATTCGTAAACCATCTGAAAATCAGTGCAAAAACCTGGTTGTGTGGACTGACTCTAAAAATGTACCTGTTCCAACTTACATACAAATTCAAATTAAGAACAAACCTACCTATGTTGTTCGTAACCTGGGGACTGCCTGTGTACAAGTCTGAAAAGAAAACCTGTCTGGTCATCATCATTACTTTCTTGTTGAAGCTATATTTGCTGGTCAATATTGGAATTAGAGATAATGTTCACGGCACTCACCAGGTTATAAAATCTTCCTTTAATGCGCTTCCTCTAAGCGAGTTTGTGCACAAATCGTCCGTCGCTTCTGTGAGGACGTATCCTGTGTTTTGTCATTAAATAAAGGAAGATTTTATAACCTGGTAATTGCCATGGACGTTATCTCTACTTCCAATATTGATTGGCTGCACCTATCTATTCATCACATTGAGAACCACTATTGTCATGTTGGAAATATTTCAATTGACATGGGGACGCTGGCAATGGATTGAAATTGCTGTGTAGCGGTGCCGAGGCTGATTCTTCTTCTGCCCTATTTTTGCTTGTGTTGTCTATCATTTTATTTTTGGGACTTGTGGAAGCACAGTTTAAGGGCATGTTCAAGCTTTCACACATTTTTTCAATATACAAAACAATAACAGATTATGTTTACACATTCTGTTAAAAAGTCTTGATTCACAAGTAATGGTAGCAGTGTGCTGTGTGGCCAAAACCGCAGGCAATTTAGGTGTCAATGTCAGCTGTGCCAATGGTTTACCAGCTTGGTAGCAACCATAGTCTATATGCAGTTGTTTTTTTTTCATGAATTCATACTGAATCTGGAGAAAAAAATTATGGAAGTTATTTTAATCGAGTATATATCTAACCATATTATCATGAGAAATCTTATGGAGGCAACATTAATAGCAGTACACAGGGTCTAGACATCCAAGCTATTACATCAAAGTTACCTCCATTGATTACAAATCACTCTTGGCCGATCCTGAGCCCCATCCCCGTTAGGGGCCGAACGCTGTTCCATTTTCAGCAGTCTCCACTTTTGGGATTTTTCCACTCGAGTCCTCCTCTTTAAAGCCAGTGCCCTGGCTCTGCATCTTCCCTAGGGTGTGCGTGCACCAGCTTTGATTTAAAGGGCCAGTGCACCCAACCAACTTTCACTGAGCCAATGCTCTGGGGCCCCTGTCTGCTTAAAGGAAACCTGTCACATTGAACATGCTATCTGATTGGAAGAGTTCGGTACAACTTATAATGTATTCATTGAATTTACTACCTATACTGGGTTAAAGAGTCCAGTCACCGGTCTTATAGGTGGTTGACAGATAGCTATGTATGCCCTTTCATACTAGGAGGGCTGTCAATCACTGATCAGACCACCTACTGGACTCCTTAATTCGGAAAAGGTAATAAATTTAATGAATACAATTCTTATTGTCTGAAGCTGAATCTTTCCCTAGAAAACTACATATCTTCTCACCTCCTTCCTGCTGCCTACAGATCAGATGACCTTTGGCTATTCTTGACCCATTTGCGAGTAAACGCTGACTGTCCTAACCTCCTGACTGTAACCTATTTAAGATTAAATGCTGCGTGCCCTAACTTCTGCTTGTGAAAATGTCTCTGCTTGACCTTCCTATACCATGTCTGCACAACATCACCATGAGTAACCATGTCTGGAGTAACAACCTGGGAGCTCCCTGCACCATAGTCCAAGTCCCCTTGCAGGGTTAAAAATGAAGGCCGAGGGGATCCTTAGATTGCTTCTCGGCATGATCTTATGCCAAACTCATGGCTGATTCAAAGGATCTATAACCCGCCTGTGACAATTCACATGAGTCATAGAAGGTCTACATTTCTCTTATCCATAGTAAGGCGGCACTATGGGCCACATGTATGAAAACTGTTCAGGTCTAAAACTCACTTTTTTACCCATAGTAACCTATGGCCAAAAGGTGATTTTAGTACCTAAGACAATTTTCATACCTGTGGCCCCTATGTACTGACCCACGCTACAGTATACAAGCCTCTCGGACAACACCTCTTACCATGGATCTACTGTAAGTAACCTAAAAGGTCTTCAGCTCTGCTACATTGGTCCCTGAGATCATGACTGAGCATTAGGCAGTATCTGATATTTCATATTTTAAAGTTTTTTGCTAAATAGAAAAAAAAATTGAATCCCTTTAACTGTTAGCATTTTGTAGAAAACGAATAAATTCACAAGCAGACGGGCAGCCACGGCTTCCTCTTCAAATTACTTATCACATTCAACATTTTCTCTTTAACAATGACTGTTCTGCATAAATATCATATGCTCCAAAAATGTGTGAAAACACAACAGAAAAAAATCCTGAAAATGTTTAACTTTATATCCAAAGTTTCTGATAGAATTATGAGGGAATATTTATGAATAATTCACACTCTGTGATGAGAGCCAGCGGAAGAGCAAGGATCCTGCAGAAAATCTAATGTCTGGGAGGATAAAGTCACTTTATATGCAAAGACGACACATAAAAAAAATAACAGTCATTCTCTGGGCTAAGATAATTGAGCTAGTAAAATTTTATGGATATACTCGTGTCCGCTAAACTCCACGGTCAAATATTTATTTTTATTGTTACCATTTTACATAAAAACTAACTTCTAGTGTCATTAAAGCGCTTTTCTAATGTATAGAGGACTCCGCCAACCCTGAGTGTCTTATATAAGAGCAAGCACACACCGTGTCCTAGGTGCAGACTTTGCTGGAGCTTTACGAAAATTGGTCTGAAACAGATAAACCCACTATAAGGCAATGTTCAAATATTAAGGAATTTTACCTGATTTTATGCCTGAATCCCATGAAAACGCCTCTCAATTCTCCACCATTGCAAGTGAATGGAGTTTTTGACACCACATGTATGTTATGGAACAAACTTTTTATGCTGTGAAAAAATAAAAAAAATCATGCTTATGTTTGAGGCACAACATGAAATAATCAGCAAAGGTACCTCTCACATGCAGGGTCAGACTGGTCCACCTAAGTACCAGAGGATCATCTGGTGGGGTTCAGCTCTAAAATAATATAGCCCCAATTTCACTATAGACTTTACCATAACATGTGGCCATAGCTTATTAAAATAAAATAAAAGATGCAAATACATACCATGAAAATTGTTTTTTTTCCCAAAGCATTGTCTGTGAAAAAAAACTAGCAGGTCTAGTCATGCTTTGTTTGATTTTTCCTTTATCCCTTTCCATTTATGTGGCAGAGTCTTTGAAAGAACACATGCCCTGCTATGGGGACATTTTTCGATTAGACTCCTATGTAGGTAAAATGCAAGTATAAAATAAAAAAGGCTGTAAAAATACCATAAAAAGTATGTAACATTTTAAAAAAACTGAAAACTTTTTTTTAAATTAGTTTTTTTCCTGCAGTGTACAATGAAAATAACATTGTCTAAATGAACACTTTATATGTTTCTCTTTAGCTGGCTACGCAATTGCATCGAGGGAAATTGGCCAGAAGGGAACAGAGTGGAATGAAGTGATGGCCTGTAGCCAAATCTCCTCCTTTGGGCATCATGATGAGCTGCAACTTTTGCCAGATTACATGGCATGTGCAACTAACAATTTCCATAATTAGTCATAATAATATTTTTTTTCATGATACCGGAAAAGTAGTAAAAACATTAAAATAATGTAATGGCCCAAAGCAAGTAGTAGAGAGGATGGGTGGAGTAGTTGTCATGGTGGCAGCAAAAGGCTCCAAGCCTCTCATACCTGTCTGAGATCAAAAAGTGAAGAAGGGGGACCTGCGGCTTAAGTAGATGGAAGTCACTTCCCCTGAGGCACAATCCAAGATAGTGGTGGTTGTAGTCTCCTGCCCGTGATGTCACGTGATGCTGTGCAGGTGCGTAAGCAGGAAAATGGATGACAGAGCTAAAAACATGAACAAAATCTCTTTTTATTTCCCTTGCTCTGTTGCACACAAAAATCCTTTTCCATTGTTTTACAGTCCTCTCTCAATTTAGCGCAAGCCAGCAGCAGGGAACAATCCTCCATAACATAATCCCTTTGAGATTCCAGATTATAACTGCAAGGAGTTAAAGTATAACCCCAGGAGAACTGGCAATCTACTACTTTTTTCTTCCAACTTAGACTACAAGGAGATCTTCCTCTTTATCCCAAAGGAAACATGAATCTAATGATGAGCAGGCCAGAGGCAAATGGTGGACATCATCAGGTCCGCAGGCCAACATGGGACACACTTTGCACTGCGTCTCTTATAATTCCAGGATGCTTCACAAACTGACAGTTTTCAGCTCCTTTTTAGAGAAGTCCTAATTCATCAGTCTTCCAGGAATTTGTTGCGGGGAAATAAGGCTGGACCTGGTCGTTGCAGACTGACCAGGAAGTAATTTATAACTTCTCCCCAATCCTTCCTGGTTATCAAGGGAGCCACCCCTTTGCTGCTGCTGCTGGCTTGCACATTCACATTCCACAGTAAATAGCTTAGAAAGTAAGTGACAGATTGGAAGAGTCATGTCCAGTCATGTATAATAGATTTAGGATGGGTCCTAAGAATCAACTCCACTGATGGGCCCCAGGTACCCCAGTCAGACTCTGGACCTAAGACTATAAATAGGTGATTGTCCAGCACCTCCATAGACAAATAAAGTAACACCCTAAATAGTTATGTAAATATATACATCCTGCTATATCTTTAAACCTGTGTAACACACCATCCACCTTGAGTTACAGTAATTGAAAAAAAGTTGACTTTCAGCTGTATTTGTGTAGCTTGATCAAACTGGTGTCACTAACAGAAACAGATATATTTTCGACTCGATATGTCCGCAACGCTAATAATGAACATTTGTACCTATATATTATTAATTTGTTTGCTCTCATCTCTAGAGTGTTTTATCTGCAATCTGGTTTCTTTTGCAGAAAATAACAAATTAATGTTCCCAGAACTTAGACATAAGATACTGACATTTTTGTCAGACATTTATTTACTTTGAAAAATTCCGGCAAATACGTTGGTTCCCAGGTGATCTATCTACTATATGGTTTATAGCAGACTCTACATTACAGAGTCTGCAGGTGTGGAAATTCCCTCTTCCCGATACAGTTCTTAGCAATTGATTAAAAATACACAACAACAGCACAATTTGAGGTGAGTAACCTCAAGTCCTAAACCAGAAAGGTGGTACATGATGCTCTACTGAAGTGCTCTACTGTGAGGCTGTCAACACGACAACCCACCACAAGTCATCCACACTCAGAGGCTACTGTTGTGGCAAAAGGGGCAAGAGTCCAGTATTTCCCCTTAGCCACCCCTTTAAGGGGACTGCTACATAAAAATACTATGTAGAGAATGTTACGTTAATGTTAAGGAACTGTGGCTACAATTGTTGTGTGACTACTTGGATTGTGGAGAGTGTGAGCTATGTAATGTCTGTACCATCTGTGACATCAGTGACGCCTGTGACAGACGAGAACATATGTGACATCATTGCCATCAGTTTCATCCACATGAATAGCACTGGTACTGTGCTTAACTTTAAAGGGGTTATAGTCAAAGAAACAAAGACTATGTATTGAGTGCTCTTAACCAGACCTAACGGAAGAGTTGGGGAGGTATATCCTGCATGCCTGGGAACTAAGGCATTTTAAAATGAAAAATTGCATGTGCCGGATCCCTGAAGAAGGGGACAGTGATTTGTTGAAGTGTGTGACACATTAAAACTGGCAGTTAATGTCTTTAATAGAAATGCACCTCTCATAGAATACTGTCAAGTTTAGATTACTGTAACCACCAAGCTTAAGTGCCTCATAGGAAGTAAAAGCCTCTATTCATCTGCAAAGAATGTATCAGCCAGGGTTATTTGCTGCATCATCTTCTCAACAAGGCAGTCACTTCTATGCAACTCTTATTATCCATACCAGCCTGCAGGGAGCTAAACGCGCTATTTGCCGGAATTTTTTTTTCTCCTTAACAGGAGCTGAATGATTTTCACTTTCCGGTACTTTGTCCCCTAGAACAGGGATTAGGTCATGTATAAAGGTCAATTACTGGCCACAACTGTGATCCACCTCCGCCATTGATTACCCGTGTGGGCATTCTCAGCCATTTCCTGTATGTTGAAAACAGGTACCAGGAAGTGAGGAACCACGGGGTCCTGGCAGTGTTGCAACCACTGCAGCTGGGAAGTAGGAAAAGAAGACTTGATTCATTTTTAAGAACCGGTCTTCCCCATTTTAAACAAAAATTATATGCAGTAAGACAAATCATTTAACATTACCTCACAACCCACTTGGCCGCCCTGGTGTGTCTCTAGTGTAGGATGTACACCTGTGATAAGACAGCACTTTAAAATACATCTACAAGAGATTTTGACTGAAATTGGAAACAGAGAAAAGTATTTGTTTTATCTTCAAATGTTAACTGAAGGTCCACACACATGACTCCAGAGCAGATAGCCTAACAAATCATACAATTGACCGGGCCGAAAAAGATGCCGCTCACCGTGGGCTGCTATAGGCTGGTTCCCCATGATCCCGTTCCGTTTACACATATATGGTAACCAAAAAGATACATTTGGATCCAGCCAAAACTTCTATCGTGAAATATATGCACATTTATTGAATTCTAAACTCATCAGGTGGCAAGACAGAGAAAAACCACTATTGCTTATGGTTTTCATCCTGGCTAAGAACTCAGAAGGAGTATGAAACCACCAAGTGGTGAATCCGTTTTGCTTGGGGCACATATATTTTAAAAAAGACTCAATAAACCAAGTATACTTTTATGAATAGAAGTTTTGCTGGTCTATTGGTTTAATACATATTTTTTTTTGTCAATTGTAAAGTGATGTGGAATATGTTGGCTCTATATGTACAGTATAAAGATTTGTATTAATCACAATTTCAGGGCATAACTAGGAGAAACTTTCTTTTACATTTTGTATGACACATGTTGGTTAGTATCTTTAGCCTTCAAGGTGTTTTCCCATCACTTTTTAAAACTCATCTCACCACTTCTTTAAAATGAAAAAAAAACCACAAAAACCATAAAAACACAGTATTCACCCAATAGAGCACCACTATTCCGGGACGCTGCTGTTCGTGTATTCCCTGGAGGCCAATTTATGTGACATCCAGTGTCAGGTTCGGGTGCATGGGGCCCAAAAGTGGAGTTGATTCTTGAGGCCCAACAATAAAATGGATTCATGGGGCCCACCCTACAGACACTGCACATGCCTCTTGAACTCTTTTTCCCTTTTTTTCCCGGGGCCCCCCCTTTTTTTTCCCTTTTTTCCCCTAAAAAACAGAAAAGGGGACCCTTTTGGGGTTTTTCCCCAGCCCCAAACTTTTTTTGACATCACATATATTGCTCACTATGCACTGCCTCAGTAGTTATACAAATACAGCACATGACTGCTGAGGCCAGGCATTGGCAGGATAGTTACAAAAAGCGACAAAAACCCCCCAAAAGACAAAAGGGGGTTAAACCAGGGGGGAACACTGATTTGGGGCCCTTTTGGAAAGGTGGGTCAGCACTGACTTTTCTATATCAGAAAAGTGGAAGACAGTAGACAAATTTTAAAAAACTGAGGGAAAAACCCAAATTTTTTTCCCCCTTTTTCTGGCATACAATGCCCCTTTAACTGAGGGGGTTTACGATGTCTAATGCCCCTAATGAAGGGTTTGGCACATTTTTTCAAAGATTTGGACATTTTCAAATTGCCTAACATAGGGGGCGTTCTGGGGGTCGCCACCAAAAATTTGTGATATTGGACAAAATATATGAAGGGGTTTTTGGCAAAACTAGGCGCTTTCCCCTAAACCCTTACACTAGAAACATTAATAAAAATTATTTATTAAAATTTAGCAGACGTATAAAAGAAAATTATTAAAAAAAATATGATAAATTAAAAATTAAAATATAAAAATATAAAATACCCCCAAAAACCTAAAAATATCTCCTATAAAATTTGTTTTTTTTAAATTAATAGAATCTAAAAAAAATTTTTTACATTAAAAAAGCATTGATTATGTTTTTCCCAATTTTTTAAAATTTTAAAAATTTTTACAAACTTTAAATTTGAAAGGGTATTTTTCCCTCCCTCAAAACCCTTTTTTCTACAAACAGCAAGAGCCAGCACACCCACGGGCTTTGATGGGACATGGGTTCCTCCAAGCAGATCAGCACCATATTTTTCTTTTTCACTGACATGCTTTTTTAAATGTTTTTCTTTTTTTTCCAGCCTATCCATACCCTTTTAAAAACAGGGGTGCGCCAAAGTTTTGTAATGCGCCTAACCCAAGGCAGGCGCTTCAAACTTTAAAACCCCCAATTTATAATCACACAAAAAACACTTTCTACATTCAGGGGGCATTAACACCTAAAAACCGAGACCCCGAAAATTTTCACTTCGAAGCCCCTTTCTTTCATAAAATGTCGGGCCTTAGGGCCACATGAAAGAAAATCGTCGGGTCTAAAACTCACTTTTTTTGCCCTTTAGAAACCCAAACAAAGCACCCTTTCATTTCATATATTGCTCGGGAAAAAAGAAAGGGGCGCTCTAAATTGATTGCTATGGACAACTAAGTGATTTTAGCCCTAGACGTTTTTCATACAGGGGCCCCCAAATTTGGTTAGGATAGTAAATGGGAAAAAGTGATAAAGGAAAATTTTGATGAAATAAAAAATAACAACATCACTCACCGGCCCCTTTATTGGGTACCCCCAAAATTTGTTTAAATTTAAAACCCGGGGGGGTTTTTTGGCCCCCTTTTTGCCTTCAGAACTGCCTAAATTTTTTCGGGGCATAGATTCCAAAAGGTTTTGCAACGTTTCTAAATTGGGGTCCCAAAGGGGGGCCCAAAGGGTCCCAAAGAAAATATTCCCCCCCACCATACAAACCCCCCCAAAACCCCCAGCCTGAAAACCCTTTATACAAGGCAGGAAAGGATCCATGCTTTCATGTTGTTGACCCCCAAATTCTTTACCCTACCATCCAATGTCCGCGCAGAAATCGGACTCCTCAGACCAGGCAAAGTTTTTTCCAATCTTTCACTGTCCCCAATTTTTGGGTGGAAACTTTGGGGAAATTGGAAACCTCAGCTTCCCCGTTCCCTTTGCTGAAAGGATGGGCAAACCCTTTTGGTCTTTGCTGCCCGTAGCCCCCCTTTTTGCCCCCCCAAAATTTTGCCGACTGTGGGTTTAAAAAGCTCTTCCCCGCCCTTAACCTTTGGGTTTTAACCCGGGGGGCTATTTTTAGTTTACTGGGTTTTCCCCTTCTATCAGCCCCCGAAAACCCTTTTGCCCATTTTTCCTTTGGGCCTCTGGGGATTTAACAAGGGGATTTTTGGCCCCCAGGATGCCCGCCACGGGAATTTTTTTTTTTTTTTTCCCGGGCCATTCCCTGTAAAAACCCCAAGATGGTTGTGCGGGGAAAATCCCAGGGGGATCAGCGTTTTTTTGAAATACTAAGACCAGCCCCTTTTGGCACCAACAACCCGCCACATTCAAAGCAAATCCCAAATCAAAACCTTTTTTTCCCCCTACTGATGCTCGGGTTTTAACTGGGGGAAAATTGTCTTGAAACCCTGTCCCACATGCCTAAATGCAAACCCTGTGATTGGCTGGGTTAGAAATTAAATTTAACAGAGTTGGAACAGGTGGGACCTAATAAAGGTGGGCCGGGGATGTAAAAATTTCCTCTATATGTTTTTTTACCCGAATATCCTTTTTATATTTTTTTAATTAAAAAAACTCCTCATTATCATATCCTAATATTGGCCCTTTAAAAATTTTTAAAACATATGGTTGTTGTTTTTATTTTTGGGGGGCTTTTTTCTATTTAAAAGAAAATATTTTTTGGGGATTATATTTAAAAACTTGCTATTTTTTTTATAAATTCCCTTTTGAAATTTACCCCCGTACAAAATTTTAACCCACCTATCCCCAGTGTTATATTTAATAAAAGAATTGTGATTCTTTTTACTGAATACTAGTGTTGGTATTTCATACCATTAGAGCCTAGTTCTATTGTTGATTCACATTGAATAATAATAGTAGTTAATGGTAAAGTTGTAGATCATAGACTACAGAACAGCATTCAGATCAATCCTGCTGCCCAAAGGGCCAAATTTGATAATTTGGGATTTAAAATTTAAAAAAAAAAGGGATGGGGGCTCGAAGGGGCAGGGAAGTAAAAATTACCGGGAAGGGAAATTTGTGCAAAACCCCATTTGGGGAAAAGCTGTTCATTTTTTGGGGGTCCAGCTTAGGGGGAAAAGGGGTTTTTGGATTTTAGAGAAAGTGCAAAGATGAGTAACCAAAGTAATAAGGGGAATGGAATATATTAGTTATAAGGAGAGTTTAAAGATTTAAACTTATTTAGTCTATAGAAAAGACGGCTCCAGGGGCAAAATGATTTAAATTTAAAAAAAGTATATAGCTGGCTCCTACAAAAAAGTATGGAGAAAAAATATTTCATATAAAACACCCCTCAAAAGACAAGGGACATTCCCTTCATCTGGAGAAAAAGGGATTCAGTCTCCAAAAGAGAAAACCCTTCTTTACCATGAAAACTATGAATCTGTGGAATAACCACATCAGGAGCTGATCACAGCAGGAGTAGGTGAGGGCTGCAAGAAAGGCTTAGATAACTACTTACCATACAACTAAATAATAATACTTATGTAGCCATATAAAACATCTGGATCCAGTCTGATGGCAATTTTGGGATCAGAAACAAAATATGGGTTCATAAGTCTGCATCAGTAGAGGAAACAAAGCTTAAAAGTTCCCCTTTTCTCTCGTTGAACGTGATGGACGTATGTCTTTTTTTCAACTGTACTAACTATGTAACTATGTAATACACCTCTGGCACAAAGGACTCAGAGCCTCTGATTCACAAACTCATGAAATTAACTAGTATAATGATCGTCATAATCTTCATATTATAATAATGATAATTTTAGTAACAACAACAATAATGTTTCAAGCTTTGAATACCTGTGATATAGGTTGAACAAATTAAATTAACATTACCAGATGTGTCCTTAAAGGGTTTTTCTTACTAAGCTGTTTCATTGAGTCACATGCATTTTTATACTCACTCTTTTTCCTCAGGCTGTGGGTGATTCTACAGCAGTGACTATCATATTTAGCTTCTCTGTAACTGGCTGAGCCATTGCACTGAGAAGAGCAGGACAGTTAATCTTTAGTAAACAAAAGGTACATGTGCTGTGAGAACTAAAAACAATCGTTTGTCTCTTATCTTGTTAGAGATAATTAGTTTGCTCTGGACTGAGGTAGTGAGCTCCGTCTGTCCATGGTGATGTCACTCCCTACTCTCTGTTCTTGCCTCTAATCACATAAGAGAGTTATGGTCAGGTACCCAAAGTAGCCTATATGCACCCAGAGTACATACAATCTATCTTATCTCATGACTAAAGTAAAATCTATTGACCAATGTACACTATTTGGAAAAAGTCTTCAATTACCTGTCTCTTCATCTTGAAAGCTTTGTATTGAGAAAACTCTTTTAACTAAAAAGGATGGCAGACTTTGATGGTATATGTGTAGATATGCCATCAAAGTCTATGGTTGGAACAGTCCTTTAAACGTAAGTGAAAAATGTGAGTAAAATAGAGACAAATAGGTACATAACAAAGGAGATATCAACTGTCTCTTAGGGTCACATGTATGAAAACTGTCTAGGTCTAAAATTCTCTGAGCAACCAATCAGAGCGCCTCTTTCATTTTTCCAGAGAACTATATGAAATGAATGGGGCACTCTGATTGGTTGCTATGGGCAACAAACAAAGTTTTAGACCTAGACAGTTTTCATACATGTGGCCCTTTGTGTTTTTACCCATGCTTTCCATTGTCCTATGCATGTCTGATGCTCGGTTATGCCCAATATATGTGGAGGTCATCAATATAACATTATGAGATGCATAATGTACTACAATGATGTTTTGGACAAATTCTAAAAATCAAAGTATGCTAAAGTATTATGTGCCAATACATGTGGTTCAAGTACCGCAAATGTTTGGCTGCTGGCATAGATTTCTATTATAATTTATTCCAATTTCTGTAAACATTATAGTAAATCTGTTGGGCCCTTAGAGACCAAGCTTTACCAGATAAAATCCTGCCCATTTTTCTTGTTACTTCTGAGAAATGAGAAGATTGAAAAATGGCGGGAGTCACAAATGTGATGTGCGTGGTTTAGTAAATTTCTTCTACAGTCTTTAAAAAAGGGATCCTGTCTCAGATATTTATTGCATTCGATAGGATAAACCATACATGTCTGATAGGTCTAGGTCTCACCTCTGGGATCCACACCTATCCTTAGATAGTCTTCATGTAGAATAGAGAGTCAGTTGCACTTGCACACTACTCCCCATCCTTTTTTGTTGGAGTTCCGAGTACAGCCAAATGGTTTATTCATCAGTACTTGATAATCCCATAGAACAGAATGGAGAGCAGTGCGCATGTGCGACCTACTAACCATTCTGAATTGCGACTTTCAGGGGAACCGTTCTCCTACCTCAGTGAACCATTCCAGTATTCCATTGATATCCCATAAATGTCTGAGATAGTGACACCAAGATTTTTTTTGACAAACATATCTTATATACTCTGCCTGTGTCTATTAGAGAATTTATATAGTGTCTGTGTGTGTGTGTGTGGTGTTTTGTGTGTGTGTGTGTGTGTGTGTGTGTTTTGGTGTGTTTTGTTTTCTGTTTTTTTTTTGCAAAGAGTGGCTTTCTTTCTGGAAGACTGAATGTCCAAGCAGTATTGTTGCATGAGAATGGAACACCCACCAGCAGCTTCCCTCAAAGATAACAGCCCAAACTCAACAACCCGTTTAAATTATCATCAGTTTTAATTGTACTTTATGACTTCTGTATGGGCTCAGCATGGTAAGGTTTTGCCGGGAATGACACTGATAGTTAATAACATCACAATTAAGATCTTATAAGACAAAGGTCTTTGCATTCCCTCTCATTACCGGTACATTACTGTTGGATAACTAGAACAATACAGTAATAACATGATCTATAAAAGCATCATTACAAGACAAACCTAAAAATACTTACAAGATACTGTGTGTATATCAGAGAAGCTACAAAGTCGATCTCTGTTGAGGATGACTACCAGACCTTAAAAGGGTTGTCTCACTAAAAGGATTGCTTTTTATCTTAAAGATCTTGCAAAAACAAGTCACTTTGCAATATATGTCCATTAACAGTGTCCTACCTATTCTGAGATATCCCCTCTTGTATGGGCTGCAACAGCTCTTCAGGTCGCTATAGCTACAGACCTGTTTACTCTCTCATGATAGGCTGCCAGGACTGGTCGCTATAGCTACAGACATGGCTTTTACTACAGCCTAGTAGAAGCCAGTAAACACGCCCCTCAATTCAAAATGAAATCAAGAAAACAGGACTGAGGTTAGATGAATTGATGCAGTGAGAAAACCCCTTTAAACCTCGAGCTGATGTTTAGCACTGCAGAGTTATAGCCTTTTGTTGTACGATTTCACACTAAACTAATTATAATGACATAATAATAATAATCTTTATTTATATAGCGCCAACATATTCCGCAGCACTTTACAAATTCAAGGGTAATTGTACAGACATTACACATTAAAAGTACTTACAGATGAGACACAAGGTAAGAGGGCTCTACTCGTGAGAGCTTACAATCTATTAGGGTGTATGGGGGAAACAAACGGTAAGAAGTGCCAAGTTTACAATGATCCAGCCATTTTTCATAAATAGGGGGTGGTTTACATGAAAAATGGATGAACCTGCCACCCTGACAGTAGATCTATATACAAATAAGTGCCTGTGAGTGCCCAAGTGCAGGGAGTGACAGATGTGGTTGATAGCAGTTAGGGGATCTTGGTAGGGCCAGGCTGGGAAGATTGTGTTCTCAGGGCCCTCTTAAAACTGTGAGGGTTCTGAATGCGCCTGATTGCCCGCGGTAGCATATTCCGAGAACTGGTGCCGGGACGTGTGAAATCTTGAGACGACCATGGGAGGTTCGGATGATTGATGAGTGTAACCTGATATCAGCAGTAGAAGCGGAGAGAGCGGGTCGGGTGGTAGACAGAGATGAGGGAGGTGATGTAGGGGGTGCAGCATTGGGGGAGAGCTTTAGATGAAGTGCTGAGTTTATACTGTACCTGACGAAGGCAACCGGCAGTGACGACACAGGAAGGCCATGCAGACTGGGGGTCTGGGGG